>CM067481.1:30012937-30066188 GCA_034552555.1 Semaprochilodus insignis | reverse complement strand
AGGCCTTATCGCTGTACCTGACTGACCTCACGATTGTGGACATTCAGTGAGCAGTGATGCCCTCCATGAGTCATCCTGTTAGTGCTAGCACCATTAGCATACGGCTGCACAACGCAGGACTACATGCAGGCAGACCGTTACAACCACGTCAACACCACATCAGCATCACCAAAGACTGCACTGGTGTAGTGCCAGACTGTCATGGAGTGAATTGCAGAGGGTAATGATTATGCTAATTGCAGCAGTAATGAGTCGTGCTTTTGCTTTGATGGAGACGACCAGTGAATCCATGTGTGGAGGCACCGTGGTCAGCACCAAGATGAACTGTTTGTTGTCACGTGTGGCCTGGTGTCACTCCACCTCAACCCCTACTACAAAATCTGCAGGAACTGTGTGAGAATATTTCAGATGCATGGGATGGATTATCACAGGACGCCATTAGGAACCTCTACAACTCCATGCCAAGACGTGTGGCATGTTGCATTAGCAAACATGGCGGCCCAACATCATACTAAGAGACACTACTTCTGTATGTGTAGCTAATAACGTTGCAGTCTGACACTTACTTCTGGGTGCAACTATTCTTTTGATGATGAGTGTATTACAGGAAATTATACAAAGATGTTCAGAGTGACTTCAAATGAAATGATTAGTTGTAAAGAAACATACTGAACCTGATTATTTTACAGTGGTGGTGATGAGAACCAGGGGTTGCCAAGTCTACAAAGCTAATATAGCCATTTTATTTACTATCCAAAGCCACCAGTGAACCTACATGTGTCTTCTGAGATTTTAGATATATAATGCTGATGATGGTAAAATATGTATACATATGAATAACGTTTCGCCTTAACAGTGGGGGGGTCTCATCAGCAGAAGCCACCCAGAACTCCAGCCCAAGTTTCTCAGAGTTCCCCTTCCACCAGTGAACTTACGGGTACAATGCCATGCATGTACCTGTCCTCCGGGAATGTATTTAGAAATATTCAAGTTTAAAATCAAAACCTTCTCAAAGCTATGGTAAAGCAATGTCACGCTCATCAGGCACAGTGCTCATAACTAGTTGATGTAACAGCTTTCTGTGATGGAGCTTTTAGAGGCATTAAACTCTTCAGACGTCTGGTTCCCATCCCCACCACAGTGAACAGTTCAAACTTGGGTTCTCTAGAATATAGCATTTCATATCAAACCACTCTGAATGAATTTATATGCATATTAACAATGTAATTATGCAGATAATCTGATTAAGATTGGATCTTAATTCTGCAGAGATAGGAGGTCCTCAGGAGGGGGGTTAGTCCCCCCGGTTCCCTACTGCAAATATTGCCCAAATGCTGTTAATGTCGAGAGGCATGTATTCTGTTCTTCTTATGTGTTTGTTTTGTATTCTCCAGCGACTGTGTCCGTTTGAAACCTGCAGACATCCAGCCTGATATTTTCAGCTACCTCCTCAACCTGATGTACACTGGCAAACTGGCTCCTCAGCTAATAGACCCTGCCCGGCTAGAGCAGGGCGTGAAGTTCTTGCATGCCTACCCCCTCATCCAGGAGGCTAGTTTAGCTAGCCAGGCAGCCTTCTCTCATCCTGAACCCAGTATTCGACTTTCCACTTCTCTCTATGGCATCCAGATATCAGACCAGCAGGGGACTGTGTCCAGCCGTCTCTCAGCCAGGAGGCAGTCTTCGCCCGTAGACTCAGACGGCGCAGGTGTACTTGATGGGAAATGCTCTACCACAAGCACATCTTTTTCACAGGCAGGGTCTGGATCCAGGCTCCAGTCTGAGATGGAAGTAGAGGTATCGACGAGCCAGATCCAGTTTGGTAGAGAAGCATGTGAGGTAGATGTATCGGCCAGTGAGACTCCATCTGCTTCAGCCAGTATCAGCAGCAACACCATCCTTCACGTGAAGCCCAGCATCATGAGGAGAGGTTCTTCCTTCAGAAAGCACTACACCTGCCATCTTTGCGGGAGTCGCTTCAACCAGCGAGCGGCTCTAAGGGAACACCTCCTCTGGCATGCCCAGGCCGTGCCTCCTCTAGTGGTAGAAGCAGGAGGTGCAGCTTCCCCCATAATGCCTGGAGGAGCTGCCACACCCGAGGTTGAGGAAGTGCTTACGGGGGTTGGGGCTGCTGCAGCCACCCCCATCATGGTGGACATGGTCAGTGATGGTGAGCAGCCTCTTTCAGGAGCCAAAGTCTCCCCACATGCTGAAACGGCCGTCGCAGTCCCTGCAACTGCAGCGGCGAGCTTGTGTGCAGCCCAGCTGCAGGCAGACACGCCTCCTCCGTCCGACATAGCTGACATCGACAATCTGGAAGGCGCAGCAGACGTGGAGCGAGAGGTCAAGAGAAGAAAGTACGAGTGCTCCACCTGTGGGCGCAAGTTCATCCAGAAGAGCCATTGGCGGGAGCACATGTACATCCACACGGGCAAGCCGTACCGCTGCAGCGCCTGCGGGAAGAGCTTTTGCCGGGCCAACCAGGCGGCACGCCACGTCTGCCTGAGCCAGGGTGCAGAGTCGGCTTACACCATGGTGGACAGGCAGAGCATGGAGCTGTGCGCAGCCGACGACTCCAGCCAGATGGAGGCGCTGTTCCTGGGTTCCTCAGGGAGACCCTACAAGTGTAACGTGTGCGAAATGACCTTCTCCAACCCCAACGAAGTCATCAAGCACCTGTGCTTCAACCAAGGGACGCTTTCCGAGGGGAGCGTCTTGGGAATGGGGGTCAGTGGATTGAATAGTGACAAAGTGGCCAAAGACGAGGGTTCCGATTCATCAAGTGGCGGACCATTAGTAACGGCCATCAAAACTGAGGAGGTCGTAGTGGAATAAAACCAACTGTTCTGTAACTGTTTTTCTTTTTTCTTTTTTTTTACCCTAAATGTGTCACTTTTTGGGGCTATTCAGATAGATTAAGCTAACAATGTAGGTGGGGAAATGAGTTATGTGCATGTTGTAGGAGACTTTTTCTACTGAATCTGTTTCTTTTCCAGCGTTAAGCGCTCTTGAAAAACAACAGCAGGGAATCGAGATGTCTATTACACCAAGATGCTCAAATACACAACTACATGCTTTACTTTCTTTTTGTTCTGAATTGGAGTGGCTATTTCTGCTTGTTGACATGTTAAAAGCTGTGGTTTAAGCTTTTCCTCTTTATAACTGCCAGTAAGAAGAGGAAGTGAATTGTAGTAATCACACTTCTAGTCACTCTGTCGCTCTGTGTTTCCCCTAGCTGGGTAGGTCGGTCTGATCAGATTAAAGCCTGTCTGGTTGTCCTATCCCTGTATGATCCTGTGATAGCACAAAGGTTTAAATGAGCTAACAGAAGTCGTGGGTTTTAAGCAATAGGCAAATTGGGTCATTTCTTAGTATGGTTTTAAGCATTTCTGCTGGCCAAAGTATGTTGTCCCTTCTGTTGTATATCATCTCCCCAGTGTCCCCTCTCTCTTGGGCAGCTAAGTGTGGTGATTGCTTTGAGCCTTTTGAGGCAAACGCATCCCACCAATACCTCAGTGTGGGTGAACTGATGTAAAATACTTCAATTTTAGACTTGCTTCTATTACTCCTTTATAATAAAACCAATTTATAATCTCACAGCTATTCATCTGTTGTGGTTGGAAATGCAGAAGTCACAGTTGGAGTTGCCTCTAAGGCTTCAGGTTATCCTCAAAACAAACAAAAAGCTTTGCATAATGACGTAGAATTAGCAAATGAGATAAGGTATCCTGTACATCAGCGAACAAGACGGCATATGAAACTGGCAATTCTAAAAGTATGTTTTCAAGTCACAAGCTAGTGCAATCAGTCAGTTACTTGAATGCCAATCTGTTACCTGAATGCGAGTTTATTACTCAGCCATTTTTTTTCTTTCTTTCTTTCTTTTTTGTGCCAACACAACTTGGATGTCTTTACATTATGCTGGCGCATTAGTCACACAAAATTAGCAGGATGTGATCATAGTTATTAGATATGGTTCTGGATGAAACAGGCTCTGGCTCTAGAACTGGTGTCAGTAAGTGTTTACATGTGTGCCATCTATTTTTTTTTCCCTTGGTTTTTCTTTTTCTTTTTTTGACTCACTATTTTCTTTGAACCTGTTACTAAATATACATGTGTTTAAGGCGTTCTGGGTGATCCTACACATGCAGAAATATCTCAGCTTCAAGGGAGAATTTACTGTCCTTAGCGATAAGTCATTCTTTATTTGCCAATCCAATGTTTTGCTTGAAAAATGTTTTTAAAGCCCTTATTTTTGAGTTTGGTATAACTTTTCTAATTTTATACACAGTACTATATTTACAAAGAATATTTTATATTGCAAATGTTGTATATTGCAAAAAGCATTCAGCGTAGAATATAATCAATTTTAGCGTAGCACAAGCGTATGTAAATTTGTTGTGTCTGCGAATACAGTCTTTATATTGATATAAATAATTTTTTTTGTTTGGTCTGGTTTTAACTTTATAATCTGCTGTTGCTTATTGTTTGTTCATTGTTCGGTTAGATCGCCAGTGATGTTTTGCCACTGCTGTCAAAGCACTGAAATCTTCTAGGGACCTGACTACTCTTGATGAAATCCTGAGCTTAAAGGAAAGATGAGACAAGAAATTGGGGGGAGGATATGCCAACTCTTGATGTCTGTCTGGTTGTGAGCTAGACAGAGAACATTCAGTGCGAAACATGAATGCTGTGTGCTCGGAACCTCCATTCAACACCAACAGTCCCCAGTAACATGAGCAACTTTTCAGATGAAGTTATTTACTTTTAAGTGGCATTTTTTTAGGAACAAAAAGGGGTAAAGTGTTTGTTTTCTGTTGAAAAGATAAGTATTGATCTTATCTCTACGCATCTTCAAAAGTATTATTTCCTCGCCAGTCAGGAGCGCTCTTGTGACTATATTCATACGGCTGTATGTGAATTTGATTACTACTGAAAGTTTGATTGAGACTGGGATTTGATGCCATGCTTCTCTTTATTCTCATTTTTCCTTGATATTTGAGATCCTTGGTGTCTTTTATTTGAGTCCTGTTTGTCACGCATGTGTAAAAACACCATGTCTTGCTTTTCATTGTTACTGTTAAGTATCTGTAAATATGCAAAATTGTTAATATCTATTCTGTTCTGAAATTATTTTGAGGCAGTTGTAGTGAGGGGGGTGGTGGTGAAGAACCCCCCCCCCCTCCTCCACTCCTCAAGCGCACAAACCCCAAAGCGAAGGCAAACAGACAGTATACTGTGATCTTCAGGTCCTCAGGAACGTGAACAATTACTGAAAAGAAAAAAAAAAAAAAAAAGATTTGCGTTGCATTCTGATTGTGAATAATGAACAATAAAACTTTTTTCAACAAATATAGACTACAGTTTTCTCGATTGTCTATTAGCTGAAGTAATGCACATAAACCTCATGTAATTTCATTTTGAAAGAAGACTGAATGTTTATGACTTAATGCTATACCCTTAGGGACCCATATCATTATTCTGTATTTTTCATGTACATGATGTCAAATTCAATACACCTAGCAGCCCCTTCATTAGGACCACCTCCTTATATCTACACTCATTGTCCATTTTATCAGCTCCACTTACTATAGAGGAGGTCTTTGTAGTTACAGACCATCTGTGCTGGTGCTGCTAGACTACATTTCAGTGTCACTGCTGGACTGAACTGAGAACAGCCCACCAAAACTGTCCAGCCAACAGCGTCTTGTGTGCAGCGTCCTGTGTCCACTGATGAAGGACTAGAGGATGAACAACACGAACTCTGCAGCAGCAGGTGAGCTATCGTCTCTGACTGTACATCTACAAGGTGGACCAGCAAGGTAGGAGTGTCCAATAGAGCGGACAGTGAGTGGACACAGTGTTTAAACACTCCAGCAGCACTGCTGCGTCTGATCCACTCACACCAGCACCATGTCAGTGTTTCAGTGAGCTCTCTAGATTGACCCATTCTTACACACAAGAAGGAACTTGTACTTTTACTGGAGGACTATTTTACCTTGGGTATCTCTACTTTTAACTCAACTACATGGTTTGTGTACTTCATCCACTCTGCTGGTTTTGGTGGTGACCAGTTATGCAGGCCTATGCTGGTTTTCCCAGCATAACAGTCCAAATGTACATGGTACAGTATTTCTGCACACTGTTGAAGCTCATTTGTAGAAAATGTCATATTTTCCATAAAAGTTATTCATATTGCGATTGAAAACCAGTAATCAGGAAACATGGAACCAAGGCATTAAAAGGGCAAAAGAGTCAAAAATCACAAGCATAGTTTTACAGCGCTATAACTTTATTTGAATGAAATATAGACATGGTTCTGTATCCATACTATTAACAGCTTGTGGAATAAAAAAAAAGAGAAGATCATGCTACATGACGTCGTCTAATGCTCTCATTGGTTATTTGTTAATATTACAATAATATGACTTAAGATACATAGGTATACAATTTGTACAAATGTTAAGGAGCTTCACAGTAATATTCTATAAAAAGCTGAGAAAAGGCTGTGAGTCGGGTGTTCGTACAAGCTGTGACGATAGTAGCGGAACACTGTTTCGTTCAGATTATTTCATACTAATTCTTCTGTGATTTGCAAAAATAAAGCATCTTTTTTTTTTCCTTTTCTTTCTTTTTGCGGGACCCCCAACCACCTGCGCATGCTCTCTGCAATTTGCCCCAGTGTCACTGCGAGTGAAGAATCACAGAGAATGAAATCACCGGACACATGTGATGGTGAATGTTCATGTGTGGCTCTTAGAGAACTGAGAAATTTTGCATCTCTATTTTTTTCAATCAGCAGGCTCCTCCATGAATAATATGAGCAGGAGAATCAACACGAAATGAATAAACGACAAATTAAACCACTTCCAAAGCCCACATGACTGCCCACCCATATACCAACACCTTTTCCTTTGTTCACATCTCACATTCAGGGAGTACAAGAATTTGAAAGCATGGTAATAGCTGTTACGAATAACCTGTTAAAGCGTTCAAAAAAGACGAAACTATCATCTTCAGGATGAATAATATTGTTAGACTATGATACAGAGAGGAGAGACATAAAACATAAGTGTTGTAATGCAACATCAAACAAGATCAAACAACATGGGAGTGCCTATGAAGGTCATGTGACTGGCTAGCCAGTCTTGGAGTCACCGACAGATGGCGCCAGTGCACTACCTCATCTGCGCCGTGTGACTCCACTTTAAAACTCCCCTCATCCCAGCTGAGAAACACTCTACATCACTGTTTCTCAATCCTGGCCCTGGAGGCCCACTGCCCTGCACTTTTTCCCTGCTCCCAACACACCCAATCCAGCCAATCAGCTCATTAACAGCACATTATTGACTTAACGTGGGTGTGTTAAGGCAGAGGAAGCACTAAAATGCTCAGGACCGCGGGCCTCCGGGACCAGGGCTGAGAAACCCTCGAGGTTAAAACCAGTCGAACAATGCCAAGTGCATTTGTATGTGGCTACGGACTGTGAAATCATATATTCTGAACTTGCACTGGTGCATGCATTGGTGCATTTACTTTGTCCTACTGAGCGCTACCGAACAGTGCTGTCAAACCTCATTTAACACCAGTAAGTCAGATTGGCTGGTCTACAATAGCTAGTCACACATTAAAGGTGAAGTCAGCGTTTTCTTGTCATAGTATGTGGTTCTCAAAGACGAGGAGACTTAAGTTTCACAGTCAGGAAACGAAGTATAGCTATATGTACAGTAGGAATGGAAATGGTTATGCTGACTCTCATTACACTATTATTATTATTATTATTTTTTTGTGGCTGAAGATAAAAACGAATGTATGGCCGACGTTTAACTGAGTGAACACGTGTACCATGTTTCTAAAAACCACTCTGTTTTGAGTCTCACACTAGCATAACGAATGAATGAATTTCAATGGGATGGCTGACAGAATATTTTAGATATAAATACAATATACAAGATAAGGACCCCTCCTTCATTCGCACATACACACTGACATACGCAACGCTCTCACACGGATTCTCTCCATCCAACAGCAGCCCTCCACAACAGGACAGTAACAAAATGAAACTAAAAATGATCATTGTGGAAAACATCAGGCTAGATGAGTAGCATCTGACCCATCTGGAGACGATAAATCATAGTGTCAAGGATCCACGTCCTTCAACGAAGGTCAAGAACTGAGACATCTTGGTGACTGAACAGTTATTGTGATGCAATGGGTAGAGTCTTGGAAAGAGGGATGGAAGGATGGATGGATGGATGGATAGATAGATGGAAGGATGGAGAAAAGGATAGAGACCAGCTTTTAGTCTCTTGCTCTGAGAGCACTATCTCTTTGTGTCCTCCGCAGTAGCTTCTCATTTCCTGCTTTTCGGAATGCTACGGTTCTCATTACCACCACCACCACCACCACCACTGTGTAGCCTGAAAGACAAGACAGAAGAAGGAAAGTGATAAGCATACAAAACACATATTGTCATAGGTGTAACAATACCTTGTGTACAAAACACACTCCTTAACAGGAAGAGAAAAAGTTTCATGGTATAGCGAAGAAATAAGAACTTTAACGGGGCCCCTCTTCTCCATAGGCCACAGAGCCATGGACCCATTACGCCCCCTCCTCATACCACTTTGATGGACTGTTTTTCTACATGCTTAAGATATCAACTCTTCACCTCCCTAAGGAAAAAAGAAAGACCATCACTCCTCCTTTTCAGGAAAGGTAAATATAAGGTCAAACTGAGCTGGGGTATTTCACAAAGCAGGACTCCTCCGTTAGCCAAGACAGACAACTTCAGCCCCAACACTAGCCTTGCCAATGGGAGGAAAGGTTGGAGACATCTCTTTCGAATAGTCTGCACTGTTGGCTCACGCTGTCCAGCTTACCTAGAAATCCTGTTTTGTGAAATACCCCCTCTGACCGTTAGCTGCGGACAGAAGTGTTCAGAACAATAGAAACACAGCCATTACTCCGTTTCTGTCTGTCTCTAATGGCTCAAATTCTCCCTGCACATCATTCTCAATTAGGCCATAACCGCACTAACATTTGTCTAACTTGAGCTGCTTGTTTTTTGCTTCCTCGCTTGCTCTCTCCTCTTCATCCCATCTCTCTGCCTCCTCCCTCTCCTCACTGTTTTTATGACTCAGCAAGAATCGCAGGAGTAACAGCAGGGTGTGCGTGTCTGGATGGAGAGCGAGAGAGTCCTGCACCAACCCCCCCCCTGCTGCGTAGCTATATTTTACCCGCCTCTGCTCCACTGCAGTGCTGCATTAGCACTCATCAAACATTTAGCAGACACACCCATCCCTCTTCTACCTTGGCCTCCTTTCTGCTCCCTGACCGTGTCCTCTCCTTTCCTGTCCCTTCATTTTTAGGCTTCACTCTTGTTTACATTGCCTTTTGCCTTCCTTTGCCTTCCTATCCTTCTATTCAATCCTTCCAGTCACTGCAAATACAGTATAATGTTAGGAACTTGTGACGCAAAACACTTTTTGAGCGTATCTTATTGAATCAAAGGTGTTCTTAGACATGGTTCCCTGACTACATATGGAAGGCTTTGATGAAGGGAAGAGAAAAGGAGTGTGCTGAGGAGGGGAGGGCGGAATTATAATCAGTCTTTCAGCACAAGTTCATCTCTCCTTCACACGGCTTCCCTTTAAGAGCCAGCCTACAAAGTGAAGGGTCAGCCTGCGGCATTCCTGCTTTGATATCGAAGGTCCCTTGGTTACTTGTACCTCGAACAAAAGCTTTTTCATTTCACGAGCCGGCAAATCCGGCGGTAATAAAACGAAGGTCCATTGATGTTTTTAAAAAGGAACCATGAGAAAATGTGACGGTTCATCTAAGGAATTCCGAACAATAACCTAGGCTTGTTTTCCACTTTCACCTTGGGAAACGTCCTCCTGCTTACCCACACGCTTGATTCGTGCCTCGGTTTCAAACTAACATGAGTATGAAAAGTAAGGCAAATGTAATAATTATAAGCTTCGGGACAAGATGAAAATACTCACCGGCTCATGACACTGTTGCAATCTCTGAGGAGACGGGGTCAGTCTCGTTCACGGTCACCTCCTCCTCTTTAATGGCATTCACCGTCTCCTCGACAGCTGTTTTCACCTCACTGGCTTTAGCATCTGTCTTTTGACAGGTGGCATCTCCGGAGCCCTCCTGGCTTTCTTTCATGTCCTGTGTTGAAATATCCTTTTGAGCCTCTTCCAGTGCTGTTTGAGGTTTATCTTCCAGCGGTACCTGATTGTTCAAGCTGTCGCCATTCATGCTTGTGTCAGTGTCTTGGATTGCCCCTTCATCAGCATCCACTACGTTTACGATTCCAACATTGATCTCCATTGCTGTCTCAACCTGACACTGCTCTTCTATCACCTGAGCTTGCTTCGTGCTTACAAGAGTGGCCATTGCTGTTTCACTGCTTTCCTCTGGTGTCTTTGAAACCAGTGTCTCTGTGGTCTCCTGTTGGGTTTCTTTTGGCACTTCCTTGAGATCTTCCTCAACTTGACGTTTGCCATCTTCACTTTCTGTGCTCTCAGCAGCGGTTTCTTCTTCGGCGTTCTTCTCAACCTCTCTCAGTTCCACTTCATGCTTTATCACATCTGTATCTTGCTGCACGGCATCCACAGAGACTGTGGCAACCTCCTCTTGCTCGGGCTTGATTTCGTCTGTAATGGCGACTGGAACTGTTTCAGAAATCTGAATGGCTTCACTGACTTCAATTGGTGATTTCTCCGTGATAACGCGAGTTTGCTGTTCTTCGGCTCTGCTCTCAGTCTCAGATGTAAGTATATTCTCAGAGACGGCTTCAGTAGATGTCTTTATTTCTTGAACAGGTACATCAACTGCAGGTGTTTCTTCTTGGGCTGGCTCATCTGCTGAAGGTGTTTCTTCTTTAACTGACTCCTCTGCTGAAGGTTTTTCCTCTGGAACTGGCTCATCTGCTGAGGGTTTTTCCTCTTCGGCTGTAACAGATTCCACAGTCTTCACAGGCGTTCCCGTCACATCCTCTGGCTTTGATGCTTCTTCTGCTGCTGTGGTACCACTCTCCTTCTCCTCCACCGGCTTTTCTGTTAATTCTTGTTCCTTTTGCATTTCATCAAGATTCTCAACCACATGTTGAATTACTTCCTGGACAATTACTGTGCTCTGTTCCTGAATGGCTTCTGCTTCCTTTACGTCCACTGCCTGTGACACCTCTACCTCTTCCTGAACTTTCTCACTCACTTCCTCGACCACAGAACTGACTGACGCGACTTCAATGTGTCCTTCAACTTCAACTTTAGCTGAGACAACCTCAACATCTTTCACCGTAACTTCAGTTTTGTGATCACATGTTTGTTCAACTGTGGGAACTTCCTTCATAACAACCTCCTCTTTTATCTCTGTTTCTGTTTTAGATGCTGAGGCTGGACTAGAACAAACAGTCTCTTCGGTCACTGCAGATTCCTGTGTTGAGGTCACTAGAGAAATGGGATCCTCCTTAGACTCAGCTGTTTCAGGTAAGGGGCTATCTGCAAGTGAGGGTGTAACTTCCTCCGAAACAGCCATGACTACACCCTCTACAGATGCCACCTTAACACTGTTGACCGACTCTTCAACGTCTTTTAGCTCTTGCACCTTCTTACCTTCAGCAACAGCAATTTCAGTGACCTCCACAGTCTGGGCACAGACTGGCTCTTCTACAGATGGTTCAATAGGGCCCTCCGCCTCCACTTTTGGAGTGTTTTCTGCCACCAGTGGTTCCTCGAGTATCTGTGCTTCCTGTTGCACAGCAGTGACCACAGCCACCTTGACTGCTGTTGCCTCCTGAAGCTCATTTACAATCTCAGCCTCTGATGTCTCTTTCACTGCCTCAACCTGCGCTGTATCCTCCACTGCGTTTTCAATGGGTGTTTGTAGCTTTTCTTTGTACTCAGCCTGAACTTCACTTACTTGTGCCTCAAAAATGTTTTCCTTGTCCACTTCAGCTTCCTCAGGTTTTGGAGTTTGGTCTTCAATGGCCACTTCCTCTGGTAGTGCTTCACTAACAGCAGAAACAGACTCTACGGAAGGCTTCAATGGGCTCTCTTTTTCTACATCTTTGATTTCACTGGTGTGAAGACCAGTGCAAACAGCTGTTGCTTCACTTTTATCATGGGTAACCAATACCTGTTTCTCTTCCTTGACTGCAGACTCAACCTGGACTGTGCTTGTACAGACTGCAATGATTTCTTTCTGTTCCTCAGTTACTGTGACAGCCGTGGCACTTGATGTAACACTGATTGTCTCCACAGCTTCCTGTAGAATAGCTTCAGCCTTCTTCACCACACTGTCTCCTGGAACCGGTGTGGTCTCACCAGATGTAACAGGTGATGCTGTAATGCGTGAGACGGCAGAGACCATTTCGGTCTCTTCTGCCGGCTCAAGGGCAGTTACAGCTTCTGATGTGAACTCCACAATGTCTTCGGCGATGGTGTTATCAGTTGATTTAGGAGTAGCAGCTGTATCTCCTTCTTCAGGTATGTCACTTAGTGGCTTCCCCTCTGCTTCATCTTCAGTATTTTCCACAGCAGCTGAAATCCAAGATGGTGACCTGTCTTCAGCTAAGGCTTTTGAAGGAGTGACTGTAGTGGCCTCTGACGCCGCCTCCTCTGTTTTGGTCTCCTCTATCTTTTCTGCTTCAACTTTTTCTGATTGTTCGCTATCATACTCTGACAGGGGCACCACAGCTGGGGTGTCAGAGTCCTCTTCTGCAGATCCAACATCAGAAGATGGTCCTTGTTTGGCATCAGACTTCTTCTTCCTACGGGGAATCAGTTTTCTAAAAGAAAAGGACGAATCCTCTTTTGGGACTTCACTGTCAGATGTTGCCTGCTCTGGACCTGAAGCTTCATCAGACTTGTCCTCTGCTTTGGGTTTCTTACGGTGGGTAACCAGCCTTTTGAAGGACTCCCATGTAGATACCAGTTCTCCCTCTGGCTCTGGAGAGGAGGCTAAATTTTCATGGTCAGCCTCCAGGGAGCTTCCAAGTGGAGACTCTGCAGTCTTAGCCTGTTCTTCTCCAGACGGCTGCACTTCTTCCTCTATCTTAGTTTCATCATCATCAGAATCTGAGGTTTTCCTTGCTCTCTTTTTGGCTGATCCCACACAAATAAGAGCTTCCCATGACACAGAAGTGTCCATCTTCCTCTTGGGCTCCTCTGTACTTTGTTCAAGCTTCTCAGCTTTTGTCTCAGCCTTGGATTCAACTTGTGACTCCTCTTTAGCTTCTTCCTTTACTTCCTCGGTTGGTTTTGTCTCCTCGGTTTTGTCATCCAAGGCTGCACTCTCTGTAGAGGACAGGGTGGCAGATTTGGGCTTGTCTCCAGGTGCCTCATCTTCACTCTCAGACGGCCTCTTGACACGCTTCTTCGGAGTGACTAATTTTTTGAAAGAGGCCCAAGGAAGGATGCCCTCTTTCTTCTTCTCACTGTCAGAGGTAACTGCCTCACCTTCACCTTCCACTTTAGCCTCAGGCTGACTTGCCTCCTCTACAACATGCTCACCAGATTCCTCTGGCTCTGGAGAGGAGGGTCTACTGTCTGCTTTCTGTGGCTCCGCTGACTCAGTAGATGTCTGAATCTGCTCAGCTGCTTGCTCGCCAGACTCTGTTGGCTTTGACTCTATTGGCTTTGACTCTGTTGGCTTTGACTCTGCTTCTTTCTTGCCCTTTTGTTTTTTGGAGGACAGCTTCTTTAGTCCTGCTCCTGTGAAAAGCTTCTTCAGTGGGCTTCCCTGAGCCTTGTTTTTTTCTTGGGATGACACAGCTTCAGGTTCGGCATTTGCGTCTACTTCAGATTTTTCTGGACTTTCACCAGACTTGTCGTCAGCACACTCACCAGGCTTGTCGTCAGCAGATTCACCAGGCTTGTCGTCAGCAGGTTTGGTATCATCAGTGGGTTTGGCTTCATCTTGGGCATCAGCAACAGGAGTCTCTGCAACCTCAGAAGCTGTAGTTTGAGCAATCGTTTCAGCTTCCTGTACTTCAGGTTCAGCCTCACTTGTTGCCTCAGCCTGAACTGTTGCCTCAGCCTGTACTTTCAGCTCCTCCTCTTTCTGGTCCTCGGTGGTAGATGGTGATTCCTCTGGACTTGCTTCCACCTTGGTCTCCTCTGTAGTTGTTGTAGCTGTTGATTCCTCTGCTTGTTCACCTGTTGCCCCTTCCTCTGCATCCTCTTTAACCTCTTTGTCTTCCGCTACTGCCTCTTCTGCTTTTTCCTCTGCCTCCTTTATATCCTCCTCATGAGCCTTCTCCTTCACCGCTTCCTCATCTTTGGACTTCTTGAAGCTTGTCTTTTTCCGCAGGTTAGAGAAGATTCCCTGAGTGAAGAATCTTTTGAAGGAGGACTGTGTCTCTTGGGAGGGTGGGCTGGTGGGGGATTCAGTTTGCGTCTCTGGTTCTTTCTCTTTCTCAGGAGTTGTTACGACTTCTTCAGCCGCCTCATTCTCTGGAGCCGTAGCAACTTCTTCAGTTTGCTGTTGTTCAGGTTCTGCAGCACTGTCTGTGGCATCAGTCTCTGCCGGGGCATCGGTTGCTGGGACATCTGTTGCTGGGACATCTGTTGCTGCTTCGGCTTCCACGGCATCATTAGTGGTGACCTCTTTCTCTGATTCTGGTGCTTCCGGTGCATTTTCATCCTCAGGCTTCACTTCCTCTGTTGCAACTTCTTCCTTGCTTTCCTCAACAGCAGCCTCTGTAGCACCATCCTCAGTCTCTTTCACTGTCAACAGTTGCACAGGCTCTGTCTTCTCATTTTTGTCCTTCTTCAGTGTGAACTTAAAGCCAACAAAGCGGAAGATCTTTTTGAAGCCCACTTCGTTAGACTCAGTTGGCTTCTCCTCAGCTGCCTTCTCCTCTATGGCTTCGGTTTTATCTACGCTAACAGACTTTTCTTCCTCTTGCTCTCCATTAACTTGAGGGGAGACTTCATCTTGGAGCACCTCAATCGTCTCAGGGCTGTCCTCCTTCTGGGGCATGGCATCCGTCTGGCCAACTGCAAAGAGAGTAGAAACAAAGCAAGGTCGTGTTAACAGCTGTTTCAGTTAACAATTGACTTGCAGATTGCAACCGAATATCTGGCACCATCTAATCTGTACATCACCCAAAAACATAAACACATTAATCTGACAAATTATTCCTTCTAATTCACAAATAGGCCATCCCTTCTTGCAGATCTCCAGCCATTAACCCTAAAACAAATCACCGACATGGGACAAAAGAAGGTAATACTTTCGCTGATATAATTAATTCAAGATGAGGGGTCAAACATCTGCAGTCGTGTAGCTGCAAAATTCCCTAAAAGACTTTCACCCCCTGTACAGATTTAATCAAGCAAATGATGACAATCTGATCTTGGCCTTACGTTTCCTGATCCTTTTCCTCTGAGCACAAGCCAAAAACACAGGCTCGGGAATGACGACACAATTCAACAAGAAGACCTTAGGGGAAATATCTGTGTTGTAAGTTTCACAATCACATAACCACTGCCAAATGTCTGGGCAAATGCACTGACCTAATTTAGCAGAAAGAAGCAAAAACATAAAAGAAGAAAAATGACAATCTTTTTGTCGCTTTGATTTTTTAGCATTCCGGTACTCTGTTTGACTGACTGCGGCCACATGGTAACAGGTGAGAAAAACAGGGAAACACACCACACCACACGTCCGAAATTCCTCCCATGTCTATCTGTGTTTTGACAGGAGTGGGGAGGATATAGGGTGGTGTGTAGGGAGGGGGACCTTAGTTCACAGGCAGAGCTGTGCTCCTTGAGGCCCAGCTTCCCTCTGACATCCATCCCTTCACTGGGGAATGCTCACATCTGGCTCTGCTTGCTCTGGCTCCGGGGTCCAAAACACACCCAGTTACTTTAAAAACTACATTTTATTGCATGGGTATCGCATTACCTGACTTCATTACTGACAGGCATAAAGACAGACGGACAAACATGCGCACACAGACTTCGGTTTTCCTGCAAACCCATCAATAATCAAGTCACATCCTCTTAAAGGGACCCCTGACTGTTAAGGTGTGACATGACCAGTAACATTCAAATGTACTGAATAAATAAAGGAAAATAGACGAAACCCTTTTACTAGTAGGTGGCCATTTTTGGTACCCCATTAAATGGTTGCTCTCTCTCTCTCTCTCGTGCACTGAACGAGGAACAGCTAAGTATCTCGTTTAACTCTCATATATCATTAAACATATCAGCTAAAGTGTGACGTCACTCAAGAGCAAAACTTGTTTGAGTTCAGTGCAATCATATGACATCATCACATTGCAACATAATTGACATACAAATTGTGCCTATTTGTCATGTTTTATTTTATCACTTGTATGAAGAAAATCTGAACATTCCCATGTGGTTTATATGTCATATTTTAATAGTATTGGACATTTACACTGTTTAACCCTTTACCGTCCTGCTCAACTTTTCGGTAGAGCACATTTTGAGTCACTGTATTTTAATGAAGAAGGTGTTAAACTCAACCTGATTGTGCCATCTCCATCAATCGGCAGACATATGTGAGGCTAAAAAATCCACTAGAGGACACTGAGCCTTTCAGTAGAGATTCCTTTGCTATTCTCCTCCCTAGAGGAAGCAAGCAACAAGTAAATCTCTCCACACCGGTGGATCGTTTTTGGTGGAACTACCAAAGGTGAGATTATTTTACTGGCATATTATAGTTTCAGAGTTTTTGATGAACAGAATGATGTAACTTTATACAAGAAAAATTAGTCTAACAAGGGTAAAATAATTTTAAAACTGTGTTACCAAATGGTCTAATGACATCTTTATGCTAAAGGCGTCTATGCTGAGCTAATGTAATTAATACTGACTACTTGCTTCATTATTATTGTAAATATAGTTTATATAAGTTTATTTATTTTTTTATTTATTTCTTGGTGAGGACATTAAAGGGTTAAGGTATATAGGTATACAAGTCTTAACAGCCAGGGTTTCCTTAAAGCAATCTTATTTGAATTTCCTGGTCAGAGGCACTGAGAAAGTGTAGAGTCTGCAAGAACAGAGTGTTTACAGCTTTGACTACTACCTCCTCTACATCCCTGACATACTTACGCCATAAAATTCCACTAACTCAGGATTTGTTTTTACTTTGGTTTCATACTACAGGCGTGTTGCATTCTGAGGCTCTTCCAGAGAACCCGGTTCCAGAGGTGCATTCTTTAACAAAAATGAAAGGCAAATATTCTCTTAAGGAATAAGAAACTCAAGATACACTTCCAAGAAATCCAGAAGATGCCATTTCACATCCCCCACCACACAGCAGCAACCTATCCCCCAGAAAACAAAGCCTTCACTTCAGCTAGGAAAGACTACATTGTTTAGCTCCCAGTTCTTTCACAATAGGTCCCTGGCTTCTCCCGGCTTGGCTAAAATGGATGGGCCCCCCCCATGCTATTGTCCATCCTAAAACTTAAATAGCCATGACGAAAGCCCTGGATGTGCCATAAAAAGAAAGAGTCAGATAAAAAGATTGATAGGAATTTCACAATCTTACCTCACTGAGTACTGAAAGGATGGGGAGTACTATGGTGACCATGACAATGTATAACCAGGAATTTCACAATCTTACCATGCTGAGAACTGAAAGAATAGTTGGGTGGGCTTAAAGCAGACTCTCACATAGTTGTCATTTGCCACAACAGCCCTTGCACTGACATGTCACCCACATCTTTGTTAATCAAACAGTTGGGTAGGGCCTTGTAAGATAATAAAAGTGGAAAAACATTGAGCTTTACACAAACAAGCAGCTCTTTGGTGGCTGTGGTTGAAGAAAGGCCATTTAGAGTGTTGGCTATATAACTCAGCAACCACAAACAAAGATCTAGTGGGCTAGATCAAGACGAAGACGAAGAGTGTCTCATGCCATTATGATGGTGAATGCTATTTGCTCTTTGCTAATGACAGTATGGTCAGTGTTCATCCATGAAGAGGGAATGCTCACACGCACATACTAAACATTACATTGCTTACATGCCTTGGACAGCTGGAGACAGGGTGGGTGTACATGTCCATGAAAGGGAGACGGAGACATATACAAAATATGTCAAGAGGCTACTGAAGCTAGAAGCCGCCCTACATCTGCTGCTGTCTCTAAAATGCGTCTGAGTGGACTGAAACATGAGCTAAGGAATCTGATCCCATCTCCCTGTTTGCGGCTGCTTGTAGAGTATAGTGGATGGAGTATTCGGGGGGGAGGGGTTGTTATCTGAACTCTTGGTGGGATAATGGTTTGGATTGTCCACAAGAGTTAGGGGTGGGGGGTCTTAACTTATGGCGTCCTCTCGACACCCCCCATCTCCCCTCCCCCTTGTGTTTGTCACGTTTGGCAAACAGATGTATGCAACTGCAGGCTATTAATTAGTTCCCCTGTTTGAGGAAGAAGAACAAGCCTGGGGTCTGGGGTCTGGTGACACTCAGCAAACAGTACAGTTTATCTACTTTCCACCAAGCCAGAACTTCACACCCCACCCAGACTGAATGACTGTACCCCATTCCACCATGGCTCCAAACGCCTATACCGCATCCCCCCCGTAGAGAAAGGTGTGGCCCCAGTGATACTAATTATACTGACTATTGAAACAGTGGGACAAGTCCAGATGTACTCTCTTACTTTACTGCTTCAGTACAACTGATTTGATAGGAATGGGGAATGATGAATACGGGAATTAACCACCAGCTTACACTCTTTACGGGTTCTTTTAAGGTTCTTTTGTGAAGGCAGCAGGTAAACATAGAACACATCTCAATGAATACTTAAATGGTTCTCTGTACACAAGAGGGGCTTTGGATGATGCTTAAGATTAACCATTTCTGGTTCCCCTAAGAACCATGAAGAGCATGGAGAACTTCTGTCTTAGGTAAAGGTTCTATGACAATTTAAAGGTTCTGGAAACTTTAAAAAAAAGTTCTTCACACTCAAAAAGGTTCTCTAAAGATCATCTCTTGAATGGCTCTTCTATGGCATCATACAAAGGACCCAACTTTATATAGCACCAAGAAAAGAAATATGGGTCAGTTGTTCCGTCATAGAACCCTTTTTGCTAAAGGTATAGAAGACATTATATACATACATTATTTGTGTTAAGAGAATGTATACAAATAAGGTACAAAAGGTATATTAGAGTCAGAAACATAAAGTTAATGCTCATCCGATTGCTACAGTTAATGCTACAGTCCTCCCCAAAAACCTACTTAAGTCATCTGCAACAGGGTAATCAATCCCATACACCTACACCACCCACTGGGGCTCCTAAAGAGGACCCTGACTAAGATCTAAGGAGCTTAAAAACCTCATTTAAATTCCATGCAGAGACATACAAAGGCTTCCGAACCCCCTCGGCTCAAAACTTGTCTTTTGAAGCACACACATAGTGTGAGAATATGTAACTCATGCTACAATACATTCAGAATAATATGTTTGTATTGCTCCTAGTTGGTTCTGTACTGGTGCTTTTTCAATGAATGAATGAGGGACATTATAGATTAGCTCAAACGTGTCCCAAAGCAGGGGCTCGCTTTCTAACCACAAAGTCGCAAGTTTCACAAAACATCTGGATCTTCTTGAAAACCTGAATAGGATTCAGCTTGACGGGCTTTAAAGTCAGTAATTACAACATAAAGATGTTTACTTTGCTGTGGAAATGCCTTGAAGTAAACTATAGTAACCACAGAGCTGCAGGCAGTATTACGTTGCCTCCTCAAGTGATGCACCAGTTTACAGCCAGTGACCACCACGCCCTTGAAGTAACAATGCCTTTGGCTGAGCATCATCACTCTAAGAAAGAAACCGCAAGTGTACAATAATGTTCGCTCACCCTAAGTCCATTGACTTGATGGACAACAGCATAAGCACACTATAAAAATGCAGCAATTCTTGGACCATAAACCAGCACATCCACTGTGAAATCTCAGAACCTGTATAAAGTTGGGATCACACAAAACAGTAGAACCTGGAGTAGAAATACTAGAAACCCCCTGTAGAACCTGAAGATACACCTTACCTGTTAAAGTTATTGTCCCAAGCATTTGTAAAAGCCTCCGAGAATGAACCAAAGAACCACGATCTTGAACAACCCGACTGTCTGCGGCAGAGATGCTGATTCGAATTTCCTGCTGTAAAAACGTCTGGTAAGTGGAGTTTGGCTGCTCTTTAGGTTACACTCCTATCTCTCTCGTGAACTCTCATCGAGGCCAAGCCAAGCTTCTCCTCCTCTCCGTTTCTGGATTACAATGAGTAAAGGAGGAGGGCAACACACACATTTCAATGCACTCTGACACACTCGGGCTCTATGAGGGACCACCCCATCCCAGCTCCCCCCTCCCCTCTTTTCTTCAGCTGTCCACTGCTCCTCTTTTCTTCTGAATGGGGCTTCCTTTTCCTCTCTTTTCTCGTCCTCTAAACGCCCCCCTCCCCGCCCTGTTGCCTTCGCCTCTCACATACTCTAGGTTTTCTTTTAACACTTCCTTTTTTTCTCTCTCTCTCTCTCATTGACATCAAATGTCATGGACAATACAATCTGGATCAAATATCACCACATTTATAGTGTCACCCTCTTCATTTCTCAATGCTCCTAAAAGTAAAGGTGGTTTTGGTGCTCGCCTGGGTTCGTTCCTCCAACTTCAAGAACTTCGAGAAGTCTCCTCATACTGATACAACTCATTTACTAAACACAGTCCTTTGTGTTTAGTAAAACCAGAAGTCAAACCAGAGGGTTCTCCAAACAGCCATATGTTATACAGTATACTCCATAATTTACCCTACGTTCTCTCCATATTCCTCCCTCATTATCTCTTCACATCGCTTATTCTCATGAAAAGAAAACATCTCTCCTTTCTTCTCTCATGTGTGACAGGGCTAACGTTGCAGGAATGCTAACAGTGTCGGCCATGAGAGAGTTTGTTGATCTATGACTTCTCTTGAAGGAACTCACTGTAGCTCCATGAACCAGTAAAGGCATGAGTTTCAGATATATCGCAGGTATGCAGTCGCTGCTTCAGATGTAACCTATCAAACATTTACGTAAAAGGTCCTTTGCCCTGACATAAAACATTCCTAAGACATATTTTAGGCTATATAACCTTTTTGGCCACATATAGATGCCACAAGCATTAATTAATGGCACTTAAAACATCAGGTACTGCCTACATCAAGCTGTGGTGGCCTACTAGAGCATTCCAAGTAGGCTTTATACAGCCAACCAAGAAGTAACCTCATTACATATGTCTTGGAAGTGGAATTCCACCAATTTACCAAGGCTTCTGTAGAATTAAATGGGTAAGATGTAAACAAAGTCATTCAGAGTAGAATGATGTGAAGTGCCTCGTTTTAGAGAAACTCAGTCACAGTGGTGGTGATAGGAACCAGGCCGCTGAGGTTAATGAGTTTAATGCCTCTAAAAGCTGCATCACAGAAAGTTAGTACACAAAAATGGTTATGAATATGCTGCCTGACGCCTGGGACATTGTTTTCTGATAGTATTCTGGTAAAGATTTGGCCTATAACATCTTGTTAATCGATTCATGGTGTAGGGGCACACGCAGGGTGTTGTAAGGCAAAATAGTCCCAGAAGAAACCTTTTTTTTCAGGGTTTTAACTATTTAACCATTATAAATGTTACTTAGAACACACGTGTAGCTTTACTGGTGGTTTTGGATAGTAAATAAAACGGTCATATTTGTGTGGTAGACATGGTGACCCCTGGTTCCCACTCTGAATTTGTGTACATGACAAAGTTGGAATTGTGCACAATTCAGTGGAATTCACCATTAAGTGCAATGTAACCGTAGTATAAGGCTATATTAAAACTTCTTTTTACATTACATGAATATTTAGGTTCGAATGTTGCCAAGCATTAACTTTACAGTTTAAACACTTTTATTTTTTTATCAAATGAGCAATTACCAAAGGAAGTATCACCTAATTAGCTTTGTATGCTAAGGGTTAAACCAATACTCCACCAGCTACAACCTCAAAGTGTGTTAATGGCTCATTCAAACTGTAAATTAAAGCAACTCAGGCATGTCCAACCGGGCACGTATGCTACTAAGTAGCTTTAAAGAATGCTGGTGAGGTTTCTCAGACGTGGAGCACCCTAATAAGAATCTCACACCTCCGCATTGTCCTGATGGAATGCGCAAATTCCAGGTGAAATCTGCTAAAAGGTGATAACGACTCTAATCCTGCCTGAAACCTCCAGACAAACTCCAGACAATCAGTGAGACGGGAGGCATGTGTAAATGTTTCTGGAGGCAAAGAAACTTGACTTTTTAACACCAAACCACAGCAATTTTTGGCATTCAAATACAACGTAAAAGCATCCTTTCTAGAAGGATTGTCCATTTTCCACAAATTAATTCAATTCCCAAGGAGCAATACCTTTTAGCTGTGTATGTGGTTCTATTTAAATCAACTGGGTTTAATATAAATTTTATTCAAAGCAAATTTACAAATCTCAGTATATTCACAGTTCATAGATCACAGTTATGAGGAACAAGTGTTATTGAATAGGCCATTGTGCTGTAAGGCAGTCAATCAAACTGCCAAGTAGGTCAGATATAAGGGATGTGACACATGGGAAAGGTCTTTTAATTCCTGGTGACTTGGTCAGAGAGGAATTTGGTACGTACAGTTCCCTCATATTGAAGCTGGGACACTTAGACTGAGTCAGAAGAAGAAGATGGCAATGTGGTTTCCTCAAAGATTAAAGATTGTTCTTTCTTCATGAATCATTCTACAGTCAGACAGTATGGTTCTCCTGATTTGTGGCAGCTTGGTCAGAAATCAACTGTACACAGTTGTCTCATCCTTAACTTAAGTCACTCAGCTACGACATGTTAGGTGGGTACTGACATGTTCAGTTTTGAACATGACTGCTGTACTGTTTGTTTTGAACCTGGAAATGCTCTATAGAACAATACTGTGAACAGTACAGTGTCAGAAACCACCTAAGCAAGCAGGGATGTCAGGAATGTAGCTGCCACTGCTAAAAACAATAACCAAAAAAAACTGAGTGTAGCAAACAGTGCTGTGTGCTTTTTGTAGGGTGGATCATGCATTATTACACATTTATTACACAGTTATTACATATTTATTACAACTTTAGCTTCAAAAACTGTACTACCATGCACTATTTATTATAACTGGTTTTCTTACCAGCTCTCAGATGCTTTATGAGCCTGTTGTTGCTCTTAAATTTAAAATATTTTATATTCAACTCACTTAAGCTTGTGTTTGTCTGAGTATTGACACTTCAGTGTGTGATATGACCATGGGAGCTTCCATGCCACATATCCACAATCTGATTGGCTGACACTCATTTGCTCATTTGTATACTGTTCGTCCTGCATGACAGAAAGGGTGGTACCCTTCAGATGATACGTCTTCAGCATCTTTAGTCAGGCAACGTAATTGTATCATATTGTATTACAGTTATATATTTAAGTTGTAATGATTAGGATAGATGCAATGATTTCGCATAGATGTCTTGACTCCAGGCCTATGGAAAGAATTGCTCTACTGTCCTGTGTAGAGTGAGAAGAAAACTGTACATGTTTGATTTCATGTTGTGATTACAGGTTTTGATGCAGTTTTGCTGGTGAAGGTTTTTGCTGGCGTAGCTGAAACTGGTCGTAGAGTGGCTTGGCGGAACTGACAGAGACGCGCATGCTATCACTAACAATCAGGGAAACGTGACGGAGTCCAGGAATGCGGGCTTTGAGGTGTGGTCCGCTCTGGGCAGGAACAGGGGGAGGTGGGCTACACGCTGAGTTTAGGGTTCGAACGGGACGCTGTGACATCATTATGGCCCAACACACACACATAAACTCCCACACACCCTGCTGGGTGCACGCATTCCTCGAGCTGGAGAGATGATGTTGAAATAATGGGAGGAAAAGGAAATGGCTGCAGAATCTACCCAGGATCAGAGGACTCTCTCTCACGCTTCTCACTGTCTTACTCACTATCTCTCTCTCTCTCTATCGCTTCCTTCTCTCCTCTTTCAGTATATACCCTTCTCTACTTTACCAACATCTTTATTTTTATCCTTCTCTATACACTCCACCCTCAGCCTTCGCTCACTCTCTCTGTCGCTCTCTGTCTCTTATGCTTTCTATGGAAAACCGGAAGCTAAAGAATGCCACAGAGGAAAAGCACTCATTCTTTTGCGTCACAATTTCTTCTTCCTTCTGCAGCTTCCTGTGCCTGTGAGCTCATTCCTCGCTTGCTTTGTTCCCGGCCTTCCCGTTTTTCACTTTCTGCATCTGCATGCTGTCAGTAGATGTTGACTCACTATTTAGTAGGTCGGAGCTGCTTAATGAACCTGTTCACGCTGGTCATAATGCTAATGCCAGACCTATGCAGTCATTTAATATAGTCCCACATGGTCATCCACATTACCCACCCATAGGTAATGACTAATCAGGAAAAGTATGTGAGAGAGGACGGATGACCATGTGGGACTACATTCAGTAACTGCATAAGTCTGAGGGCTGTTAGCATTATGAGCTGCTTAATTAAGCGGATCACAATGCCTATAACACTAACTGTTTCCAGATTTATGCAGTCATTGAATGTAGCAAAACGTTGCCATCTAGCCCCTCTCACACACGTTCCCCATTTAGTCATTAACTATGAGGGGTGGAGGGTATATCCACAATTCAGTTTCCAGTTTGGGTGGCACACTGGCGCAGTGGGTAGCGCCGTCGCCTGGGTTGGATTCCCAGTTGGGGCCTTTCTGTGTATAGTTTGCAAGTTCTCCCTGTGTCCGTGTGGGCTTCCTCCAGGACCTCTGGTTTCCTCCCACAAAGACATGCTGTCAGGTGAATTAGAGATACTAAATTACCCCCTAGGTGTGAATGTTTATGTCTGGGTGTCTGCCCTGTGATGGACTGGTGGCCTGTCCAAGATGTTTTCCGCCTTGCGCTCAAGGAGCACTGGGATAGGCCCCAGCACCTCCCGTGACCCAGAAGGATAAGGAAAGCTCATAAGGAGGTTTGACAAGTTGGAAGAGACAAAAGGCCTACTTTTAGAAGAAGTACTAATTTTGAACTAGTGCCACTTAATACCAAAATACCACTTCTATTTGTTTAATTATTCCATTTCTATAACATTTCACATTCTGCTTTAATCATAATTTCCACAATATGGTTGGAAAAGTATATTGTACTGTAATTAATTGCAATAACAACAACAAATACCACCATATTGCCCATCTCTATTAGTAATATTCCACATCTGACATCTAGAGAGACATGGTTAAATGTCTAACAGCCAGTGTTATTCCCAATGTTAACCATCACTAAAGGCATTTATAGACTAAAGGTTTTTTTTCCAAACCCGGGACCTCCTGCTCTGTGAGTCTGCTGCATTAGGTCAAGTGTGAAAGCTGTTTTAGAGCCCGGAATTAGTTCAGAGAACCAATCTCTTTCCTTCTTTTTCCTTCTGATTGATTCATTTTGTCACCTGACTGCTTTGACTTTTGCAATAATTCCCTTTTCAAGTTTCGTGATGGCATGAAAAGGATTATTGTGGATGAAAGTGCTGGTGTCCAAGGAAAAGAAAAAAAACCAGCAAATGGATGAAGCTGGTGAGGCCAATTTTCAAACTGCATAGGAATGTGATGTATGGCATTGTGCAATCGATCCACAGTTTAGATGGAATACCTGTGTATGAAAGCAAATCAGCAATAACAAACCCCTCCCAGGATCAGTAATGTATACAGACTCATGTATTCTGGACAGGGATGAGATGTGGTTGAGGAAATAAATTCTCACAGGTGAAGATGTAGAACCTCTTAGGCCTTTCATAGCATACATGAGCCTTCAAGTGCCATTTCCTATATTTGTTTTACAATTTCTTATATATAACTCATTGAAAGAGGCTGAGAAATCCCAAATGTTCAAAACGTAAAGAATTCAGTCAGTACCACATTTGTATTTATAGGTAACAGAGAATATTTTCCATTTTTAATTCAATTTATTATTATATGTCATAGTTATGGAAAGAAATAGCATCCCTTATATTTATACCACACTTTTGTCATTTCATCAAACAAACAATGAAAACATGGCAAAGTTGGAAACTTTTAAGCTCCTACATACAGAGAATCATCATGCAAATGTATGTACACCAAATGTGCAGCAAAACTGTGTTAACTGTGTGTCTTGACCTTGCAGGATGTAGAAGAGTTTAGATCTTTAAGTTCAGTTACCATGAACACATGGCTGACTCAGGCCCAGTACTGTTATTTCAGATACTATAAGGTATTGCGTTTCAATGAAGCATCCAATGAAGTGTTGGATGAAACCTGTTTACAACTGTTTCCGGCCTTTATCCCAATAGTTTCTGCTGAAACCAGTTCAATAGCTACGGTCCTGGCCAGTTCCCCATCCATCCCAACCCCAAAACTGTGGCTTTGATGCAACAATGAGACAGGCATCATTTTTAGAGGACTGAGAAGGTGGGGGAGGGGTTAAAATGGTGAATTCTGGCCTTTAAATCTCTCCTCAGCTCCTTCACCTCTCACCCCAACCTGCCAGCTCTCAAGTGGCCCTAGATCTCATCAGAGGTGACAACACATTCCCCGTTAACGGGATTCAGTCCCAGTGACCACCCAGCGAGAGTGCTCCGGAGTCCATCCACCGTACATGTAATATATTCAATCATGTTGAACGTTTGAAGTTTGCACCTTTAGTTTTTGCACTGAAGCTACGGGGCTAATGTAGCTCACAAGTGCCAACGGCTTATTGGAGTACTATTATCTGTGTTTTTCACTATGCAACATTCTTTCATTCATTTTACAGATAACAGTATGACGTACAGGGTCAGAAACCACATGGGGGAGTCTACAGGAGTTAAAAGTCAGGAATCTGTATACTTTAAATGACTGAAGAACTAAACCAGGTAAGATAATCAGAGATAAGCTGATCACATGGCTGATGCAGCTTGTCCCACCAACAAAGCTTGAATGAAACCCCCCTGTGATGTCCTTCTCCCTATTGAAGTCAGAGAAATGTACCATGCGAGAGCTAACAGCACACAAAACCCGGCGTCTATTCACATGTTAGTTCGGTCAGCCAGCCATGACAGCATTGCCTGGATGCATATCCAACAGTAAAGCGTGTAAGTGAAAAGCCTTATCATCTTTAAGGTGCTGTCACACAGTACAGTGCTCATGGCATCTGAGAAAACTACTTAAAAAGCTGTTTATCTGCATAGTAAGGGTTTATTGGCTAATAAAATAATAATATAAGAAAAATCTAAATAATATTCATATAATATTCAGTGATCTGACGTAGGCCAATGATAAAGGCGGACGATATGGCAAAAATACTGTAAAAGTAAAAATACTGGAAATGTACCAAATAACATGCAGTACATCCATGAGCATGAATAATAGCTGTGATTGGGTTTGGCATGGACTGGACAAGTTTCTGGATGTAGGCCATATCAATGTTCAGCCACTCATCCACTTTGGTGGATGCCTTCCTTGGCACAATTCTGAGGAGTTTCCTGTAGACTGGGATTTTAGCCACTGCTGGTAGACCCGTTAAAATGAGTTACAATGAAATAATGCTTCACTAATGTAAACATGTAACAAACATGTAACAAACATGTAACAACTGTTATATGTGTACTTAACATGTTGTATGTTTACCTATGATTAGTTAAGCATTGTAACCATCATTAAAGTATTATTTCATGTTAACTAATGCATCACTTTATGTTAGTTAGTCAATACCTAATGTAAATTATCACAATAATGATATATACGGTCACGTTACCAAGCCCCATCACCTTCACCATGATCATGTTACACCGGGGGCATCCATGAATCTGCACACAAACTTATTTCTTCAAACTAGTTTAGTTTAGTTTTAATAGATGTAATTAGCAATTAGCTTATCTTTTTTCAAAATGCGAAATTCTAGTATTTATGTGTAAATGTGAATTTATTTGAATTACCCTAATGACAATTTGCCAAAAGAAATGCCTTTAAACAATGTGCTTGGGTGCCTAAGACTTTTGCCCAGTACTCTATAAAGGCTAGATAATGTCTATATATGCATAGAGCCTGATTTTCTGTTTTCATCCCACTCGGCCTGATGTTAAGTTCTGTGGCAGTGTATTGCAGGTTAGGAGCCGTGGACTGAGGCATGTCAATCATGGATGCTCAAAATTATATTAAAACCACACCCACAAAGTTCTCAGACAGGTCTGATCAGTCTGGGACTCAAGTACGCTCCACAGATAAAGAAGCACACTGATACCTATTAACACAGAAATGCTCATATAGCCTCGTCCTGTTTCAGTATTACTGGGGAAGGTTTTAAAGCAGTGAAGCCTCACACCCTCTTTCTTCATACGCCCAACACTATTCGCTCGCCTTATACTGTACATCTAAATTGAATTACATCAAATTAGATTAAATGAAATGAAATACACATTTGGTCTGAAAACATTTCTCTCTGCTCCATTCCCCTGTATTCCCAGTGTTTCTGGCATTCCTCTGCTATCCCTCTCTGATATTAATGCATGAGCCTCTAGCTGGGACAATGCAGTGTGATAGGGTTTGGTGTACATTGGGGGATGGTCCTCACATTCTTTGGCCATTCCCGGTGGTCAGAAGGCAGTTCACTGCAGATTAGAAGGCCTCAGTGCGAGAGGGATGCAGGGGGAAAGTGAGTCTTGTCTGTGTGAGCTAGGAGGGAACCAATATTTGATTTAGAACAATGCACTCGCTCTGAAAGAGGAGGCCTGGTGCAAGTTCACTGGGGCATGCTTTCTCCTGGATCTCCACGCTAAGGGAATGTGTTTCAACATCAAACCTTTAAACACAGTCTCAATTGTAGAAGTTTCCTCTGATACTCAGATCTTGGAAAGCAGTTTGGATGATCTTGTCATGCTTTGGTCTCCCTCTTTAAATCAATATTTAACCTCTTAAACCGCAGCATGGACCCACACTTTCATTGCTCGCTGTCATAACTGTAAACATATGTCAAGAGTTAGCCTGAAACATTTTGCTTTTATCTAACTCGCCGGGTTTTGTAATGTATAAAGAACCATTGTCATTGTTGTAGTATTACTCCTGAGGTCCACTTACAATGTTCATGTGGGTTTGTGTGCTGAAAAACAGCTAAAACTCATTTCCACATGGTCATTTCCCAACCTCTCTTTATCCCTCACAATTAAACAGGCTGATTTTGTATACCGTGTTCTTAAGACAACTATGTAAACGACCTCTACTCTTTAACATACATAACATAGGTTAACATACATAAATGCTTCAGATTTTGTGAGATCACAATAACAACTAATTCAAACCAGGCTGTTTCTGTAGGATAGTTTCCATATAGGGACTGCATGGACTGGGCATTGAACTGAATGATTTTGTATACCGTGTTCTTAAGACAACTATGTAAACGACCTTTACTCTGATTGGCTGCCCTGTACTGAGGTCTTGATCACAAGTACTCTGTATATACAGAACCAGACAAAAGTTTAGACACACCCAATGGATGTTGTTGGTTATCCTAAAGACTCTACAGGCTTACATTTAACAGTTCCAACTGATGAGATGTCTGAATAATACATGTCCTGGTTTACCACATATCGTTGCTGTCCAAAGAAAAACAAGTATCTCCAAAATGACAACTTTACAGGAGAGGCCAAAAACCTCATTTAATTTGAATGGAACCAGGCGTCTTTCCAAGCAGTTTTGGGCCATTTCTGTTGGTCCATTCTTCATGAAATTTCCACACAGTGTAAACAGCAGCTCATGGGTTCAAATGAGGCATAAAAGTAAAAATCAACAAAAATGGAGATACATGATGACTGCCCTTAACACCACGTCAACGTCACCAAAGACTGCAGTGGTGTCGTGCCAGGCGGTCATGGAATGGCAGCGAGTCATCTTCAGTGACGAGTCCTGCTTTCGTCTTGATGGAGACGACTAATGAAGCCATGTGTGGAGACACCGTGGTCAGCACCAAGATGGATGGTTTATTGTCATGCGTCACATGTCCAGAGGGCCTGGTGTCACTCCACCTCCACCCCTACCACAAAATCTGCAGGAACTGTGTGAGAATATTCAAGGCGCATGGGATGGATTATCGCAGGACACCATTAGGAACTTCTACAACTCCATGCCGAGACGTCCAGCATGTTGCGTTAGCCCGACACCATACTGAGAGTCACTACCTCTGTATGTGTAGCTCAATAAATATTGTCCATATCAGTCTAAATGTATCATCATTTATTGTTCCTGGTAACCTTTATCTTCCTTCCCAATAGCACTGCAATCCGACACTTCCTGCTGGGGGCAACTATTCTTTGGATGATGAGTGTATCAACCTCCACTGTAAGTTAAGAAAACTGTCTTATCGGCCTTGTAAAGTTCCATTTTGGAGGTCGTTAAGGTGGACTGCATAATTCCATGAGTGCTGTTTTATAGTTTGATGTCTTCACTTTTTTTCCTAAAGTAAAATATTGAGATATAGCCAAAAATGAGGAAACCTTCTATGAGTGGTACTGTAACTTGAATGTGAATGGGCGGGGCTAAACTGCAGTAGGCTGAGTAGGTTAACATACATAAATGCTTCAGATTTTGTGAGATCACAATAACAACTAATTTAAACCAGGCTGTTTCTGTAGGATAGTTTCCATATAGGGACTGCATGGACTGGGCAGTGAATTGAATGTGTTGAATACTTAAAAGTGTTTATGCTCTATATTAACCCAGTTTATTATTTAGAAAAGCTGGGCAAATTCATTTTTATGGGCCCTTGGCCTACTAGGACTGGTGATATCTGCAAGACACTCATAAAACCTAATGCGATGTGATTTATCATAGTAATGATTATCATAGTAAAGTTACTGTCATATTTCCCACCCTAGTAGAAAAGAGGGAAAGGAGAATGTTGAGGGAAAATAAGTGAAAAAAGTAAATGAGTTTCCAAAACTGGAGTTTAATAAGAAAATAGGACCCCTAACAACAGTGCTAGACCACCAAAAGTGTCCCCATCAGATAAACAGCACTTAAAGCTTCCATCATTGAGAGAGAGGAGACCAAGCTCCACTTCTTATTCAGATCTGAGAACATCCACAGGTGTTTCTGTCCATCTTTCCACTGAGAGAGGACTCTGAGGGTCTGAAAGGATGTGTAGCTGCTGAAGAAGCTCCTCACTGAGAAAACGAGACAGATGCCTCAAACAAAGAAGCTGCTTAGAACAACACCACCCCAAAAGCCCAGACCTCAAAATCACTGAATGTGTTTGGGACAATCTGAAAGGTGAGAAGCAAAAAACAGTCACCAGCTTCTAAGACTGAACTTTGTAGGTGTGGAAAAACATCCCTGCAGATTTCATAGGAAAACTGAAAAAGAATGGAAATGGTAATTAAGCCAAAGTATGGACAAAGTTAATAATAGGGAATGTAGTATTATATTTCCTCACTGAGGCTTGGGCAGTTGTTGCCTGGAGGTTAGAGAACTTCCTTGCCTTGTGACCAGACTGAAGTGTCCTTGAGCAAGGCACCCAACCCTAATTGCTCCCTGGGCACCATGGATAGGGCTACCCACCGCTCTGGGCAAGTGTGCTCACTGCCCACTAGTGTGTGTGTGTGTTTTGCTTTACAGACGGGTTAAACGCAGAAGACAATCTCCTCTATGTGCAAGCACAAATGGCAAATGGTCCTAAATGCTAATTCTGTGTTATTTTCTCTTTTTGGAATATTCTTTTTTTCCTTATCCGGGAAAATAAGTGACTTGTAAAAGGAATTAAAATAAATGAAGACCGGCCCCTGACTTTTGGACAATGCTGTATATGTCCTTGTCATTAAAAGCCTGTAAATTCATCACTAGTATAGTGAACGTTAGTGAGAGATGAGATTTTACAGTTACAGCTGTGATGGAATGAAAGAGACTGACCCTCAGACTGGAACGCACTGCTGAAGCTGGACTGCCGTCCAAAGTCCTGACGAAATAGTTTGGCAACACTGAACTGTACTCTCCCGGTGCTGGAGCTGTGTGTGGGTGTGTGTGCAGTAAGTACCACATAATCTGATCACTCACATGTGTGCAAACACACACACATACATGCACACACACACACAATTGATCAGATATACAGGAACATGAATACTAGTATATTGATACGTATACTCATAAAGTGTACTTTATGCTCATATAACCTATTTAAACATATGCACACACACACATACACACGTCATTCTGGGAGAGAGACTGGTCTCTCTGTATGAGATAATGGCTGATGTCACTCTCCTCCTCCAAGACAGCTGCCAGGGAGCTGAGCATGTGTGCTGGCCACACATCTGCAGGCATATCTATGTGTGCAAGTGGATCAGATGTGTGCACAAATTCAGAGCTTTGTGTTAGAAGCTAGGAGTACTGTACTGCTGTACTGTATGAAACGCAGAGGTGGTGGTCGTTCTCCAAGGCCTCTGATTAGACTAAATGTGAAAAATATGTTAGATTTTCATCACAACAGCTCCGCTCCTCCCGCACCCCCGCCCCCCAGTTTTGGCAGCGTGAATGTTGCACAATACAGTACATATTTTGGCAAAGTCTCCAGAAAACTAAAGCTGGGTAATATTTATCAAACGCCCCTCCCAGAGCAGATCTGTGCTTGTGTGTGGGTGTATGTGCTGGTGTGTGTGTGTGTGTGTCTGCATTGAAGGGTGTGGGTGTCTTTACTTTCTCTGGCAGTCACCTCCCGAAAGTATGGAGCTTAAGAACTGGGTCAGCAAACTCCATCTGATCCAGAATCTCGGTTAAAAGTTTGGACACACCCAACTAAATGGATGTTGTTGGTGATCTTAAAGACTCTACAGGATTACACTTAACAGCTCCAAGTGATGGGATGTCTGAAACAATACATATCCTGATAAACCACATATACTCTTGATGTATCACAGTATTATATTTGTGCCACCTCTAATATTTATATTGTGGCACATAAAAACCTTTATCTTCATCACTGACAGATAGATAGATAGATAGATAGATAGATAGATAAATAGATAGACAGATAGATAGATAGATAGATAGATAGATAGATAGATACACACAAATAAACAATACATTCTGATTTGATGTTAGCATGTTAGCATGCTAACCATTCTAAAGTCCATTTATAATAAAATTCCTTTATGAGAGCTGTTACTTTTAAGTGAATTGTTATACTAAACTAAATAGTGTTTTACAGGCACACATATCTACTCCCCAGATAAATAGTTTAAAGGATTTTGTAGGCTGCTTGACTTTTGCATAATACATGTAATACCACGTTCCATGTATGTGCATTACTGCTATTGTAACAAAACCTTGTATCTCCAAAATAGAAACTTTACAGGAAGGGAAAAAAACCTAACATTTAATAATAAAGTCAGTGGAACCAAAAGTCATTTTGGGCCATTTCTTTTGGTCAATTCATCATGTAAATTACAACAAAAACTGCAAAATGATGTAAATGATGAGATGGAAGGTTGTTTCTTAGAGTAGTGTTAATATATATACAAGCAAGCATGTGTCTATATGTATAACAATGTCTTGTAGAAACAGCAAACATCATATCAATATCGGTACTCAGGAAGTCAGGGTTCATTTGCTTTGTTACACCAAACCTAAACAACATCAGACACTGTGATTTAACTGGAAAATATAGTGATATTGAAGTGTATCAGTACTGTCCAGCACTACTTCCTGCCTGCTTTAAGCTCATGCTGTGGTTGTGGCTGTAGGGGGAGCGCGTCAGTGAGGCTTGTGTGTTTGGGTGCGAGTGTATGCTTGTGTTTACGTGTTCCTCTGTCTGCGTGCGTGATGGTGCATACGTGCATGTTTGTGTGTATGCGAGTGTGTGTAGTCCGTCAGGTCTGCTCTGGGGCCTCATGAGAGGAAGATTATAGCACGCCGCTTCCTCCACTGTAGGCTTCCTTCCTTCACTCTGTGTGTATTTCTACAGACTAGGTGCTTGTTTTAATGTTTTTTTAAACCCAGCTTTTTATGTAATTCCCACTAGTGCAGCTTTGTTGCTTGAGTGTTGTTAGATTTCAGACCCTCTATGGAGCAGTTTTTTCCCCAGACTTGGAATAAGCCTCAGTTGCAATATCAGCGGTGAATCATCACTGGAAAATGATTTTTCAGTCCGGTGAAATCTGCGTCTGGAAATGCAGAATTTTTTTGTCTTTTTCAATTGGAAGTAATTTTAGTGTGAGTAAATATAGCAATATTATATATTTTATATACAATAATAAGTCATATAAAGATAGTTATAGATACCGTCTTTAATCTAAGAAGTCTGACAGCATCACTGCTAATGCAGGACTCCATATACTCATTCTCCTAAACTTGAATATGTTGAATATCATATACAGTATATAGAAAGTGTGTTTCTATTTGTCTGTACTTAATTATACTATGTTAATACTGAAAGTGAAGTTGAGCAGTCATTTTGGGTGAGCTATTTAAAAAACTGGTCTAGAGTCTAGAAGCACTGGGCCCAACAATAATCCTGCCGCTAATCCATATATAGCTCAGACAATTGTGCTGTCTTGGCCTCCTGGCCATGGATGGTTATGGCATCACAGAAGATGGAACTTGTGATCTCGTGATCTCAGTAATTTAAGTCACTTAAACAAATGTACAAATGTTTGAACTTAGTTTAAAAGTTAGTAACCTGGTTGCCTTAAAAGTTTACAGAACAATAATATGTTTTATATTCTGTTTTATATTTGAAGTATATGAATACGTTTTGAGATTAAAACACTGAATCATTTTTTACAGTGCAGCTCTGTTTATTATTCTGGACACATTTAAAGCCTCTTCACTGTATTTTACAGCTATTTGACTAGCTTTAAACAATGAAACGTTCATGCAACTTCGACTGCATGTGGCAATTGCAAGTGCCCTGCAACTCAGCCGCAATAGCTGCAGCCACATTTCCTGCGCCCTGACTGACTCAAGGTTGGTAGTTTTCCAATTTGTCTAGTTAGCTGCATTAATTAGCCAGCTAATGCTAACAGTTTTCTTTAGTCTAATATGGCAATTACAACCCTTCAGAAAACCAAACAGCACAAACCAGCTGGCCTCTGATGGTTTAAGCTGGTATAATGCTGATCAGGTGCAAGTTTAGGGGACACCCAGCATGGTCATACTGGTTGACCAGCATACCAGCATTAAAACACAATATATGTTGGTTTGGTATGTGATGTTGTTGTCTAGTAGGGAATGCAGCCCTCTCACAACATGCAACTAGTTTCACAGTGTAAAGAGAGCTATTAGCAATTATTGGAAACCTGAATATTACTTCTTTGTCAGCAAACAAACTGGCTTTCTGTTGTTGAAAATATTGATTTCAAATGTTTGAACAGTAGTGTATGTATGGTAGTGAATGTTCTGTGGCTTTCAGGAATGTGTGTGTATGCATGTGTATACTGTTTGCAGGGGGGGGGTTATACTTGAATCCTCTCCTTCTGTTATCAGTGGCATTCCTGCTCCTTCAGAGGCCACCGGTGGCTCTGGTGCTTTTATCAGGTTCCTGGCTGTTAAACCCCTCTCTTACATCTCAGTCACTGCATTCCAACCCCTCACGCACTGCTCCAGCAGGGCGGCTGCATGAGGAGCCATTCCCTCAACCCTTTCTGCAAGGTTTCAGGCCCTGACACAATAGAAGCATACCACACATACTATACATCTGATCTGAGCAGTGCTGGCATCCCTGCTTCAGTAAACTTCACTACAGACTCCCAGTGTAAACAGTTGTAGCTCCGAGGACTCGGCCTCATACGGCTCTGTAAAAGCAAACAGATGTTGGGCGAGTTTTAAAAACTATTGATGGAGTTCGCAACTCAGGGGAAGCAGCGTGGTCCGGAGGGGATGCGTGTGTGTGGTTGTGCAACTTCAGTGTCCAACGATGTAACATTTTTGAAGAATTCTGAAAACTAACACGGGCATATTGATGTTGTCTTTCATGACAAGTCTGAAACAGATGGACTCCGAGACTGTGCAAAGCTTTTTTCTGGGACAGTTACATTTTCTGCATTGTATGGATTCATAACTAAATTACACTGACCAATCAGAGCTCTACTGCTTTGGCTGCAGTCCAAGCAAATGCATCTCAAACAGTGTCTCAGTTACCTACCCTGACACAGAAATTGCTCACTACGCAGTTTCAGCTGCTGTATAAGGTAGAGTACACCCATGTGCAGTGCTCTAAAGAAAAAGGATAAACTCACTGGCATTACTACTCAGTAAATTTGTTTCTTCCTCTTTTGTCTTCTTCTCATTACCTCAGAGTGTTTAAAAACTTAATGTGTATATGCCTGAACTACCAAAACAATTTCCGACTTAAAATCCACCCACCTAATTAGGTTTTAATTACAATCCCAGTTCAACTAAGTCAATTCTAACTAAAAGTCGCCCAAACTAAGTACACTTCCACTTAGAAGTAAGCTAAACTAGGTTGACTTTCAACTAAAGTTTCATCCGAATTAAGTCTATTTTCAACTGTCACCTCAACTAAAAGTCAGTTACAATAAGTCAATTTTCAACTAAACATCAGCGCAACGATGTCAAAAGTAAAAATCAGGCCAATCAATTAAACTATTTTTATCTAAAAGTCAGCCAAGCATTTCAATAGTCAGCTCATGTAAGTCAATTTTCAACTAAAAGTCAATTGAACTCAAAAGAATTCTTCTTAAAGGTTGCTTAACTAAGTACATTTTCACTTAAATGTCAGTCTAATTAAATTCATTCTGAGTAACAATCTATCAAACTAAGTCAATTCTCAACTAAAAGTCAGCTTGACTAAAGACCATTTTCAAGTCAGTTTTATAAAGTAAACTATAACTAAAAGTGAGCTCAGCTATGCCAACTTTCAACTAAAGGTCAGCTGAACTCAATAGAATTTCTCTTAAAGGTCAGCTGATCTAAGTAGATTTCCACTTATAAGTCAGCTCAACTAAATTGATTTTCAACTAAAAGTCAGGTTAACAAAGTCAGTTTTCAACTCAAAGTCAATTTGGCTAACTTAATTCTCAACCCAACACCTGGAGTGATTCACTAGCACAAAATGCCTCAGTGAATATGGAAATAAACCTGTTTTTTAATTCTAAGAAGACGAGAAGAACAGGAGATGCAATTACTTTGGCAATAGACACAGTGCTGACAACAGTAGAGCGACAACGGAAAGTCACACCATTCCATCAGGTAATTACTCTCTTTCAGATTTGTCATTTAAAGCAACCTTCCTTTTTCATTCCTTTAGAAATATTTTCTTTTTCCACACACCTTCTAGTAGTTCCAAATTCATTCATTTTCTTTATGGTGAATTTCCAAGCTGTTTGTCAGGCGCCAGCCTCCTCTGTCAGCACTTCCAGTTCTTCTGGAGAGAATTTATTCTTTCTGTCTACTTTCCTCCACATTTACAACTGGCCGAAACAAACTCTGACTGGATCTGTGTACTAGCGCCTCAGTAATTCATATTATCCTGTAGACTGGAGTGAATGATTCGATACTTTAACACTTTAACAATACTACATCACTGCATTACTTATGTTAAAATGCTTATTTTCCATGATGATCTTATATGAGGAAACACTACTATGAAGTACATGATCCAAGTTCCATTTGTAGATGTATGTACAGTTTGAACTATAATTCACTTCCAGAAATAAGGTAGTAAATAAATGGGATGAATTAACTACTTAACAATTTTCCAATTTTCTCCCTGTTGCACCTGTTTAAAGAGAGTGAGACAGATTATGCCCCCTTGGAATCCCAGGTCATGGATGGCTGTGGCACCACCAGGGATTAAACTGAATAATACACTCGAAGCTTAAAGAAACAATTTGTATGTTGATTCAACCTGGCAAATTCATACTCCATACTCCCAACAATAGGGGGCACTCATCAGTCTAGAAGAAACATCAAACTTCATCCCTTTACTCACCAAGAGCATTGCCAGTGGTGGAAAGCAACACCAGTGTTAACTCCACATTTGCTGCTATTTATATGACTTCTTTTTTTTGCTGCTTAATGTGGTTTCTTGCCAAGAGTGGGCAGCGCTCATGACAAAGGTTAACTACCAAGAGCTTCAGCCACTGTTGTGCTTACTATTCCTTTTATTGGCTACCTGTCACTAACTGGTACTGATCTAACTGGGAGCAGGACCTTCAACATGATTGATGAGAGATTAGAATATGCTGTCAGGGCAGCAAAGCTACTTCTTCATCCTTTCATGTTAGACTGATTTGACTCAACGCCACAGTGACTCACCATAACCTCTTGATGTATGAAGTGGTATTACAGACAGGACGGCCAGTGGTTAGCTGGTTAGCAAGCTAACTTCAGTAGATTTCTCTACAACACGATACATAGACGTAATTGACACACCGTCAAAACTGTTATTTCTTCAAATCCTGTTGACAATTTTAATTAATTTCGAAATGTTTTAAACTGAAAATCATACATATTGCTCCTTTAATAACTGAACAAACCTCAAGTTTAAAGGATGCAGCCAAAACGGTGGTTGTTGTCAAGCAAAAATGTGCTCATAAAGTTATTAGACATACTCCTCTTGTCATCATGATACTGTATCTACTACTCACATTCTTGCTCTTAATGGACGACACGGCCCCCATTCATCTCTACGGGGCCTGGCTGTGCTTTGTTTGATGCAGCGTAAGGTTACTCCATACAGCCAGAGGACAGGTCATTATGGACGTTATTAAAAGGCCCAGGCTCCTCCGTATCTGCGCATTTAAAGTCATCTCGAGTTTCTGAACGCACGGTGAGGTAAGCTTATTAAAAACGGGCACGGGGTGCTCTGAAGCTCCACCAGGTCACGGCTCGCTAAATATTTTCGAAGGGAAACATCTCGGTGGTCTCTGGAAGTTTAAAGGCAGCGCGAAGGATAAATAAACAGCACACGCTCCAGACAGAGTTGTGGAAACGAGCAAAAGACCTACTGCGGTGTTCAGACAGGAGGAGCGGAGGACAGAATGAGAAGGCTGTGCTTTGAACGATGGGAAAGGAATACACAGACATTAACTGAAGAGCGCTTTCTTGCAGCCCAGGTAAACCAAATACATGAGTGACCATGTGCATGTGTGCATTTGTGCTGTCAGGCCACTTTTCCTTCCTAATATGCAGAACAGTTTCTCAGTGTTACAACAGGGTAGAAACTCTAGATGCTGCTCACCTTCTTCTACAATACACTAATTAACCATAACATTAAACCACCTGCTTGTATCTGCACTCATTGTCCACTTTATTAGCTCCACTTACCACATAGGAGCATTTTGTAGTTCTAATATTACAGACTGTAGTCCATCTGATTCTGCTTTATTACCTTGTTCTTCAATGGTCAGGACCCCCACAGGACCACCGCAGAGCAGGTATTATTTGGGTTATAGATCATGGTCAGCACTGCAGTAACACTGACATGGTGGTGTATTAGTGTGTGTTGTGCTGGTGTGAGTGGATCAGACATAGCAGTGATGCTGGAGTGTTTAAACACTGTGTCCACTCACTGTCCACTCTATTAGACACTCCTACCTTGCTGCTCCACCTTGTAGATGTACAGTCAGAGTCGATAGCTCACCTGCTGCTGCAGAGTTTGTGTTGGTCATCCTCTAGTTCTTCATCAGTGGTCACAGGATGCTGCCCACAGGACGCTGTTGGCTGGATAGTTTTGGTTGGTGGAAGATTCTCAGTCCAGCAGTGACACTGAGGTGTTTAAAACTCCAGCAGCACTGTTGTGTCTGATCCTTTCCTCACTATCTTTCTATCTCTCTCTCTCTCTCTCTCTCTCTCTCTCCCTCTCTCTGTCGTCTCTCTGTCTCACTTTCTCTATCTCTTTCTTTTTGTCTGTCTCACATGCTCAATCTTGAGCAGACAGATGTAGAGAATTCTCTGTAGGTGATCTTTTTGGGGTTGGGGTGGGATTATGTGGGGGATATTAGACGCTGCAGATAAAGAGATAAAAACAACCTCACACACACACACACACACACACACACACACACACACACACACAGATGTTTGTTTTGGTGGATTGTGGGGCCATTACATAGTCTGCCATTCATTTCCTGGAGACTTACCCAAATATTAATCAAAACTATGACTAGTCTAATCCTGACCTTAACCCTAAAGCTAAGCTAACCTAAGCTAACTTAAGCCTAAACCTAAACCTAAACCCTAAACCTAACCTAACCTAACCTAACCTAACCTAATCTTTACTCTACCTTAATACATAATGATTTACATGGTAGTCACTCACTTGCAGACCCCATAAGGATGAAACAAGTAGTATAAATGACCAGGTTTAGGCCCCTACAATGTGGAATAAACCTGGTATACACACACACACACACACACACACACACACACACCATATTGTTGCTGTCCAATGACCCCCCCCCTCCCCGAAACAGTTTTGATTGTGGAGCATTTCTATTGTTCCATCCATCGTGGATTTTCTCACACACTGTAAAGAGCATCTGCTGTGTTTAAATGACACAGTATTTGAATAGTGAGCAGTGATACCTGCTTTTTGTGGGACAGTGACATCACAGTATGCAGTCTGCTCATTTGTGATCATCACAGCCAAGCATACATGCATATGGATGCACAAATGAACAGAGAGTATACATAAATACATAAACAGAGGTGGACAAACAAATTCACTCAGACTCACTCTCAGCCAGCGTATCATCCTCAGCGTGTCCGTTAATGTCGGTCTGCTCGTCAGTCTTTCCGTTCAAGCTGGAGATAGAGATCTGTCCGTTCTTCTGCAGCTGCTGAGGAAAAAACACAACACGGTTTACTCACTCATACACACAGTGGTGGGCAGCACTGAAGTGCATATAGTTTTTTAAGACTTCTATATTCCCTTTTATATTCCACAGTTCTTGTATTCTTTTATATTCCACACTCTTTCCATATTCCATCCTCAGAGAGATACTGCAAAATAAAAACTGTATTATTTTAATAACACACGAAAGAATGAAGGTCTGTTTGAGCTGCATTACGTTTACCTGGAGAGGTGTCATGATCTGAGTGGTTACAAGTAAGATCCCTGATTTCAGTCCAGTGTGAATCTGCTTAGTCAGCTAAATAATCACTGCAGAGTGAATTACTATCTAGAATTTGCTGAACTCTGAGCTCCTTCAGTAATAGTAGCCTTCATCGAATCGATCGTATGGTAATGTAATAACAAATTCTGCTTACAGACATCAGCTCCTCTGTGGTTTGAGACAGGGAAGCTCCACTCCACACACTTCCTCTATCTTTAGATTCAAACACTACTGTAATCTAAAACACTTTTAGTGATGGGCTAATTAGAAGAAGAATTAAATTACATATCTGAAGATACTTTTTACAAGGCAAAGCGATTTCTGTCCTGTAGGGTCCTGAAAAAAAAAAAACAACAACTGGACAAAAAATCTGTCACCTTGCATGTTTAAGGTAACTTCAGGCTCCTGCAGATGGCATTGCATGAGGATGATGGAGCTATAAATACCTGCCGGTTGTGAGTGACGGGATTCATAGATGGAGAACAGGTGCTACAGTGCAGTGAATGTCTCGTTCCATGTGTGGAAAATGGCTCCAAAGCAGATGTTAATGATTGGCTAAAAGGAGTGATTGCATTTGGGCGTGTCAAAGACCATAGTGTGAAGGAAGTTGAATTTGCAGGTGTATGGAAGCATACGGTCATACAGGTCTACCAGCCTGGCCCAACTGTGCAATTCTTTAAAGCAAGAATGTCTGAACACTGATGTGGCCTATATCCTGAAACTTGTCCAGTAGATGTCAAACTGAATCACAGCTGTTATTCATGTTCATGGAGGTATTATTTGCTATAAGGTAAGTTTCAGTCAGGGTGACTAATTTTTTGTCCAGCGATTTCATGCCATGCCACTTCAGGTACTTAATTTTCATGATACACATGATGCATCACTATCAACTAAACTGTAATGATTATTATATGATGTTTTACAAAGTGCACTATACTAAATCCAATAAAATTTGGCACGATTATGCTCACTTTGTAATGAAACATGTACATTACATATCACGATAACGCTAAAATATTGACATATTACCCACCACTAGTTTGGATCCATTTAATTCTAAACTCACCACTGAAGTGAACGTCCAGGCTTCAGTGTTTTGACCCAGGCTGCCTGAGGTAATTTGGGAACAACTTGGGGATGCTTTATTTCATATGAATCAAGTATGGAGTCTCTTATGCAGAACAGAAGTGAGCATTTTTCAACCATTTAGGACCATTTGTGCCAATAACCCTAACCCCCAACCGTGACTAGACAGTTGAAAAACACCCACACCTTTATGACTGGACAATTGAAATACGCCTACATGTTCTGTTCTGCGGAGACCTTTACTTGTATGAGTCTGCTAGTCGATTCTGTACAAAACCCCCTTTAGTAAACGTAGTCTAGCTTGAATAGGGCTCATGATGCACATCCCCCAATGAATCAAACCAATCACAGCACACATTTCACTAAACCCCTCCTCTAAATACTGACTGCCCAGTCGTTTCTTAGTGACTAATTAGGATCTGGCACCTCTGACAGACTAAAGATTTTGTAACGTCGCGTGGAGTTGCTTTAAATCATACCATACATCCCAGATGTTTGGATGGGAGTGAAGCTTTACACATTCACTAAACCCAAGGCACAAAAGAAGAAGTGACGGCTACTTTTGATACTAGATGCATTTGAAAGCCCGTACCTAACTGTACTTCAGCTCAAGTAAAAACATAATACTTTTACTTCAGCAATATTTTCACTCCTTCATCACTCCATTATTTGATTTGCACACTTGATCAGCCTCCACACACACATCTGAACATATACCCAGCAGATCACATGCAGTCCTACTCACAAATAGCCTTTGTCTGACGTGTGTCTGTTAATTTTCTGCGGCTGCAGACCAGGCCAAACCTCATTACACCACCAAACAGTCTGTCAGAGCTTTTTTATTTTTTATTCCATATGAGTTTCATTCCCCTGTGACTTTAGAGGATAAACAGATGACTGAACTGTAAGGTTTTTTTAATTACTTCGGATTTGTCCCTGTTGACGTTTTGCAGGTCCATTCCTTAAATGATGTGCTCATAGCACATTCTTAATCCGGACATAAAACATAACTGAGCTTCAAAACATCCAATACCCTCTTAAAAGTGTAGCTTCTTAAGTGGTTCTTGCCTTTGGTGAATCTTTCAAGACCAAATAGAAAGGGCAAGGGTGTAACGATTTTAATAAAGCATTGAGAAATCTGAAAAACACATCCAGACACAGAAACAGCTTCTTTCCTCAGCTGACCAGTCACATCATCTGCTGGACAATAGTTACAGCTGTTCCTCCATAGTGTTCACCAGTTTCACTCACATGCCAGATTATACACTACAATCTCTTCCTCATATATGAACACTAATACTGTTTCACTACCTCAACACTACTGCCTCTACATCAACACTACTGTCTTATATGGTTGTAAATAATCTGTATACTGTATATTATTTGTCCACATGTAGTTAATTTATTGCTTGTATATTGTGTATATTGTGTAAATTGTATATTGTAAATGTCTGTATTTATTGTGTATATGTGGAGTCATTGTGTATATTGGTACAGTACTATAGAAACACGAACCGCCGAAAACAAATTCCTTGTTTGTGTCAACATACTTGGCCAATAAACCTGATTCTGACTCTGAAAAATTAACTTTTGAAAGAGTACATCAGTCTCTTATTTGCAGTCCTTCACTAAACATGGAAATACTGAATTAGTAACTTGATGCTTAATGTCAGACTTTAATGTCTTTTCTATTTTGTATTTTTTTTTTCGATAGAAAAATTAAGGACAGAAAATTAAGCAGTTCAGTTTTTTATTCTTTGGAAATCAGCCAGAAAACTGATTTTTAAGTTTACTACTTTGCAGAATCGTATGCTACCTCATGCAATTATTTCTTTTAAAATTAGATTTTGTACTTTTTGAACCTGGTTAGAATAAAACTCAAAGCTGAAGTGTATGCATAACTTAAAAATGTCAAACAAAGCAATTAAATTAAAGCATTTTCATCACCATCACAAGAGGTTTTTTTTTTGAGATTCTGCAAAAACAGCAGCAGCACACCTGCATGTTTGATCTCTCTATGCTTACCATTAAACCAGCAAATTCCACAGAGAGAATTAAATCACTCAGAATCAAAAATCATTTTCATCCTGAAAATATGTTTATCATGTGACCCTTATTAATTGGCACAGAACATTTAAACTATATATTTGCATGTGGTGTTTATTTTTAAGATAAGCTAAGATTATCTCTACACACAGTGTAAAGGGCCACAAGTATTTTCAAATGATGTCAAAAACTGAAACATGGCATAATATGCATAGGGTACAGTGATACATGCATGGACTGATGGCACACAGGTGACTTCAGTAATGGATGCATTCAGGTTGTTCATACTCGTTGATTCAAATCCTGTTATTTTACAGGTCACATTACTTTACAATGAGTTCTCAAATAAACTCCTATAAACTTGCAAAAACAACAACCAAAGAGGGTCCTTCAGAACAATGCCATACACTAACCACTTTCAGAGGATGGGTCTTCAGATAAACATGCAGTAAATAAGATGTGCGAGTGTGAAGAACCTTTCTAAAGTTTAAAGTACCTCCAAACAAAGTAACAGTTTTATAGTACTTACTTTCTAGAACCACGCGCCCAAGGCTGTATATTTTCTCCCTAAGTAGATTAGACTAGACAGACGGATGAAAAGACGGATGGGGATGGATTGGCGGATGGACTTTATTGATCCCGGGGGGGTAAATTTCATCAGCTGCTGATGTCGTTCAGTTTACTCACTTTTGGCAACAGCTGCACTGATGTAATATATTTTATTAATGTGAAAATTATGTACACATTGAATCAAAGTAAATTAAACTCGTCACATGTTTGAGTGTACGTGTACATCAGACAGACTCACCCAGGCCTGCTTCAGATTATCTGCATCTCATAAAACTTCATGCATTGCTTTAATTAAGAATGATGTTCCCCATAACTCCCATTACTGCTCACTCAAGGACGCCACTTAACTCTCTCTCATTTCTCTCCTGTCACTCTCTCTCTCACTGTCTCTCATTCACTCTCTTTTCTCTCTTCCTTACGTTATCTTGCTCTTTTCCTGGTAGGGCCGTCTGCACTGATACAAGCACAATGCCTATCCAGCCCTGGCTATTGTCAGAAGGCAAAGAAGGCAAACTCACTCACAAACACACACACACTTCCCAGAGGAGGGTTTAATCAAAGTAATGGATCAGGCTGGGCTCCAAAAGGAAGACGGCTCTTGAGAAGATCTTACCAAGGAGCCAGACCACCCTGTTTAAAGAGCATTCCTCTTCTGTCTTTACTCTGAGGCTTGGGTTTGGTTTCCTTCACTGTACAGAATAATGCCCAATATACTACACTAACTATACTCACTGCAACTGCCTATACTCACTATAACTGAGTACACTAACTATACTCACTGTAACTTACTATACTCACTATAACTGAGTACACTAACTATACTCACTATAACTAAATACTCTAACTACACTCACTGCAACTGCCAGTACTCACTATAACAGAGTACACTAACTATATGCACTGTAACTGACTGTACTCAGTATAACTGAGTACACTAACTATACTCACTGTAACTTACTATACTCACTATAACTGAGTACACTAACTATACTCACTGCAACTAAATACTCTAACTATACTCACTGCAACTGCCAAAACTCACTATAACTGACTACACTAACTATACTCACGGTGATAGCCTATATTCACTATAACAGAGTACACTAACTATATGCACTGTAACTGACTATACTCAGTATAACTGAGTACACTAAGTATATTCAGTATAACTAAGTATACTAACTATATTCACTATAACTGACTACACTTACTATAACTGAGTACACTAACTATGTTCACTATTAGTGACTACACTAACTAGTGACTAACTATACTCACTGTAACTGCCCATACTCACTATAACTGACTACACTAACTATACTCACTGTGATAGCCTATACTCACTATAACAGAGTACACTAACTATATGCACTGTAACTGACTATACTCAGTATAACTGAGTGCACTAACTATATGCACTGTAACTGACTATACTCAGTATAACTGAGTGCACTAACTATACTCACTATAACTGATTATACTCACTATAACAGAGTACACTAACTATATTCACTATAAGTACACTAACTATATTCACTATAACTGACTACACTTACTGTAACTGAGTACACTAACTATATTCACTGTAACTGACTACACTTACTATAACTGAGTACACTAACTATGCTCACTATTAGTGACTACACTAATTAGTGACTAACTATACATAACAACTATACATAACAACTATGGCATAACAAAATATGTAAAAGGATGTATCTATGTGTATATATAATTATATTTCTAAAATCAAGTTTTTATATGTAATAATAATAATAATAATAATAATAATAATAATAATAAAGTAATAATATGTCTCAAATGTATTTGATAAATGTTAAGTGTCCATATTTTATAGTAATATGTCAGTTAAATATTAAAAAATTGTAAGTACCTAGATGTACGTTTTACTTTATTTATTCAGTTTTTTTTTATTAATTTTTTTTTTGCACCTGTAGAGTAATGTTTCTCTCTGGTTTCCTACAATGTTAAGACATTTATGTCCTGAAAAAGCATAAAAACCAACACACACACGCACACACAGCTCTTTGCAAGTATGACAGTGGACCAACCAGCAGGTGTCCTTTTGACCCAACGTGGCTTCTGACCCCCAGGACCATCTCATGACTATCATTCCCCACATTCCAAAGCCTCTCTGTGGAATTCCAGAGCATGATGGGGACAGCCCCACCCAAACTCTCTCACCCCACCCAAGCCATCACTCAAGACCACCTCCCCATCCTACATGCAGCCAGTCACCACACTCAGTCTTAAGGAGAGATAAATTGAGTTTTATACTCTGTAAGCATTCAAATCCACAAACTCACATTTACAACAGGCTGCGAATTCAGCCTACCACAGTTTAGCCCCACCCATTCACGCTGAAGTGATGAGGAGTGCTGTTACTGCGGGCAGTCTGTGTCAGAGTTAGAAACGAAACTAAACATTGTGCTCTGTAAGGGTAGAGCTAACTGTTAACTACGCGTCTGCATATGCATGACGGCTGCCTCACATATCCTGCAATCGTTGGGGGAACAGTTGAGGACGTCCTCAGAAATTAAAGCTACGCATATGCAAGATACAGTGCACACAAAACCGCTGGGGCCAGTACAGGCACTCAGCGCCATCAAAACAGTGGGGAAAGTTTTGAAGACGGGTTAAGTGACCGCAAAAATGTGTTATTGCCACCGCATAGTAACAAACATGCTTCTCAGAACAGCTGGCGAGAAATCAGTATTATTTTACAAGTAGATATGGAAACAAATCCAAGACCATTATTTCCATGCATCTTGGAAAATGGTGGACAAATGGAATGGTCGTCCCTGTAGAGGAAGACTCCAGTAACACGCATAGCACATAGGCAAGTATGTGAACAGTTATGTTCGTGGCGTAGCCGGTTGTCTACGTGAACGCATGACCAAACAGCAAGTATATCTCTACCCTAAGGAGAAACAAGAGACGTGAAAATGATCACATAAAGATAAAAACTAATCATGTTTTGGAATCACACAAATGTTGTGAGTGTGTGGAAGCAAGTGGTGAAGGAAACAATGCAGTATATGAGCTCTTTGAGCCCTAAATTGGCTATACTCAGTGTAGAAGTAGGGAAACTATATGTACACATCAGTCTATCACTTCTAGGTACATGACATATTGCAATATATACATGTCATATATATACTGCCAATATAAGTGATCAAAACACTGAGGTTAAAATGAAGGGCTTGCAGCCACATATGCTTGCAACAAGCACACACACACACACACACACACACACACACACACTCCTGTCACTCTTTAGCCCTCTAAAACAAACACTTGTGATTTATAATGAGCCAGAACCTCGTTAAAGCTTTTATTTGTAATGGCAGTCGATGAAGCCACCAAATAAAATAATCAAAATCAAATCAAAGCCTTTTTATTGTGCTTTAAGAAACGGTACTGTAGAAGAAATAAAATGTTCTGAAGTCAGAAAGCAGTCTTGCTAGACTGTAACAGAACTTCTGGATAATCATGAGAAATTTAGGGCGAACTCTTGGAGGGAACATAGACTTGTTAGTGTGGAAACAAGCTGAGTCTATGATTTCTAAACCAATCCAGTGTCTTGTGAAGGTGGAGCTCAAGCTCAGTCATAGAGGTGGCGCCATCAGTGCTTTTGGGGCTGATAGTGTGCCGTCACCTTTCAGCACAATTGGTGGACAGTGGATACTGATCAAGGGCACGGCTGGACTGTTATGCTGCCTTCACAAGTTTGCCTGAGGCAGATATTATAAAAAACTAGAAGACTGACGACATGTTTTCTAGCAGTGCCCTCGAGGCCTGCGGTTTTAGTGACATAGTCAAAATGTCTATTTCTATCTAGTGTTTGAACGAGGAACTGCAGAGTCCTGTGACCAAATGGCCTTGTGCAGGCCTGCAGCAATCCTTAACTTGCGTCATATATTTTATATCAGCGATCAGCTCTCAGGATCAACTGAGTTACAATGGCAGCACGTCTCACTTTTGTCTTGGTGGAGACAACCAACGAATCCTTGTGTGGAGGCACCGTGGTCAGCACCAAGATGAATGGTTTGTTGTCACGCTGCACACGTCCAGAAGGCCTGGTGTCACTCCACCTCCACCCCTACCGCAAAATCTGCAGAAACTGTGTGAGGATATTTAAGCTGCATGGGGTGGATTATCACAGGGCACCATTAGGAACCTCTACAACTGAGACGTCTGGCATGTTGCATTAGCAAACACGGCGGCCCGACTTCATACTGAAAGACACTACTTCTGTATGTGTAGCTCAGTAAATATTGTCCATATCAGTCTAAATTCATCATCATTTATTGTTCCTAGTAACCTTTACCTTCCTTACAAATAGCATTGCAATCCGACACTTCCCTCTGGGTAAAACTATTATTTTCATGATGAGTGTATCTGAGCTGAAAATTGGTGGGTACCAGTAATGGCAGGTAGTGGATCGATTCTTCCATCTCTATACAGTTGTATGCAAAAGTTTGAACAGCTCTGGTTCGAGTTCTAGACTTTGTTGTTTTTCTAAGTGGCAGTAAGTAACCGCATGTCCTATAGGAAATTTTAAAGTGCTGTGGTTTAATTTTAATATGCAGGTTAAAATCAGCAAATTAACAGCAACTGTGTATTAACCCTAAGAACCCCAAGCCTGTACTTTGTGGGCCGTTTACATCTAGTCTTTCTTCCAGCCTGGAAAGGGCAAACTTATAAACACCATACATAGAGTGTCGTGTCTGTAAGTTAACCCTTTCTTGACTGGTGAAGCCTAAACAAGAGCCTTGCCCACAAAGGGTTCTAAGGGTGTAGAAATTGTTCACTGTGAAGAATATATCAACTCTAACTATATTAACTCCATATTAACTATTTTGGAAAGATTTGCTCCTTCTGTCAGCCTCTAACACTCCCTCACTGACCACCCAAGTGGAGACTAGCTTTATTAACCATTACTGAGAAAACAATGATGTCTGATTGGTCAGTCAGGGTGTGAATAAACATTAGAATTGCGACACGTCCGCACAAGTCCTCCATTACCTAAACAAACACAAACACACACACACACACACACACACTGTTGCCACACTCAGCCCCTGACAAGTGCTCCACATGAGGAGAGAGAGACTGAGTGCATGTGTTTACACAGCATGCCTCTTTACGGCACCAATCTTGCTGAAAAGGAGGTTCGCAAAGAGGCACGATGTGTGGTCATTATTTATCTTTGATGGCCGGCATTTGTGTGTGTACTCACAGTCTGCTTTAGGTCTGCACTTGTGTTGCACAGTTTGAGGATGATGACCTTCCATAGTGAAGGTCACCTCTGCCCTTATTCTGTTTTCTTGAGCACTTTCAGACTAACTGCTTTACAGATAGAAAACTACAGTAAGCATTTCATGCATCTGTCATCTACGGCTTTCTTCTACTACCATTCGATCACTCTTGTAGGTCTTTGTACTCTTTGTGCTTGCTTTTCTGAAGTAAAACAGTTTGATGTGCCAAGTAAACATTGTCAAAGTTCACTGCCCAGTCCATACAAACAATATGTTTACATACAATCATATATCAAAGTATGGCTCTCCCAGTTAAATGACTTGTTATTGATTCTCTGTGAAAAGTACAGTAAAAATAAGGCATGCAGAAAAGTGGAGGATGTGTTGACTCTTTATAAGCCAGAAAATCAACTAAACGTGTTATTTGGCCAGGGTTATTGCATATGACTATAGGTCCATATGTTACTCCATATAGTCTATAATAGGCCTGAGTGATATCACCTCTTCCACCAACCCATAAAACATTATATGTATTTTAAACTATATTTTATTTGGTATTACTTATCACCTTTTTCTGACAACACCGGGCACAGACAAGGATCTCTCCAGGTTAGAGTTCCCCGAGTTGCTCTACAGTAACATGACCTCATTTAAGCCTGTTTTTGTTTTTACTGCAGCAAGTCAAAGTGAATTTCCGAAGCACGTCGGCATCTATGTACAGTTCCATTCTGTACAGAAACTGACGTGGTGGTGGTGTGTTAGTGTGTCCTGTGCTGGTTTGAGTCGATCAGACACAGCAGTGCTACTGGAGTGTTCAAACACTGTGTCTGCTCACTGTCCACTCTATTAGACACGCCTACCTTGCTGTTCAACTTTGTAGATGTAAAGTCAGAGTAAATTAGTAAACTAGTCCTCTCTAATTCTCAATCGGTTCTTTTACTACAATGCGTTTTGCAAATCGCAATCAGGTTGCTTTTCCATCATCGACGACCATGGATTAGTAAGTCTAAGGCTTTCAGTCCGGCCTGCACCGTACAGACCAACCAATACAAAGTTCACTGGTATATATTAGCCAGGAATCTCCCGAAATCCCTGATACAGGCCTCCAAATTCTGATCGGCCCATCCTCTCTGAATGAGGTAAGTGAAGCTTCTTCCAGTTCAAACCCCTAATCAACTTAGGTGATGTCACCCCATGTACACTAAGAGCACCAGCCTCTCTCTGTGTCTGTGAAGCACATAAATAAAACAAAGCTCCTTCCGCAGTAGCGCTCCAGGGGGGAAGCTTAGCCCAAAAATTTGCCAAGCGTATGATAAGAAAAGGCTACTGAAAAGAGTTTGGCTGATGTTTTGCATGAAGATTAACTGTCAGGTAATAATGAGTACTTTAAATGTGGCTCCCAAACATCCCATACAGACAAGGTAGACATCCAGTGCATACAGTCCACATATCCAATGTAACTTGGAAAAGCCTGTTTTATGTGTGTCATGGTTGTGATGTCAGATATTAGAATTTAGAACCGTTTCCATTTGTGTTTGCACACAGAGGAATTTGTCTACCATATTTAAACCATCCATGAGGTGAAACACACACACACACACACACACATACTTACACACTAGAGGGCACTTGCCCAGAGCCAGGGAGCAGTTGGGGGTTAGGTGCCTTGCTCGAGGGCACTTCCTGTATGCTCAGAGAATCGAATCAACAACCCTTCCAAGGCTGGTTCCCTAACCTCCAGCCCACAACTGCCCACGACATTTACATAGAACTGCCCATTCACTCATACCATGAAGTGATAGAGAGTGTTGTTACTTCAGTCAATTCAGTTAAATGAATTTTTGGTAAAGTTTAATTTAATTCAAATCAGTTTAACTTTATTGTCATTACACCAACACAGGGTGTACAGTATAACGCTATAACACTATCAGACTACTCCTTCCAGTGCAGTAATAAAAAATAATAAATAAATAAATAAATAAGTAGGTATAGTGCAAAGTCAAAAAGACAGAGACACAATACAATACGCACACAGACTTGGGAAATCAACATGTTCACCCAGTTTACACTATTTACATTAATTCCGTTGTGTCCAATTCCAAAGCAGTTATTATTATTAGTGATTACTACAGCTCTGTGCAAATGTTCTCAAAAAAATCAGAAACAGAAATTGTGCACTAAACCTTGCAGATGAATGTCATATTTAGGTTTTTTCCCCTGTAGAGGATGTGAGAACTTATTTTCACCTAGAAAAACAACAAGACATAATTTGTTCAAACCTTTCTACATGACTGTAGACAGCAGAAACAATGTACAATGCTGCTAAGTGCAGATTTTCTGTCCTGTATAATATTTACTGTCTTGTGTATTTCTAACCTATATATTGATTGTCTGGCATATTTACTGGATGTTCTGCACTTGTGTCACAGTGTTGTGTGTCTGCACTTTATGCAGTCCTGTATAATGTGTTGCTGTTGTGTGTTGTGTGAGGCCTGAAGAACAAGATTTCCTTCCAATGTATACAAGTTAGTATACTGAGGAATGACAATAAAGAAGCACTGGACTTGACGCTTTATTGTAAGCATTGGTCCTGAGATGAGATTCCCATCAAGCTGTCTATGTCTAGGTAGGTAGGACAGCCCCTCCTTCATCCCACCAACATAACGTCACCTAACATAGATGTTTATTAGGTACTGTAAGGCATTCTGGCCATGGATGCTGAGCTGAGCTGCACATTGATCTATTCTATGATTGTATTGTTCTAGTGCTGGTTTAAAACAATGCATTGGCCATTCACGTGTCTTGGAGAAAGCCAATGGTAGAACTTTTCCCTCCCAGCTCGGTAGGATCCTGTGGCAGGTGGAGACCTTGATAGTGGTTTGGAACTGGACACAACTAAATTGGGGGAAAAAACTGGGTGAACATGTTTTGTTGATTTCCCAAGTGAAAGTAAACAGATATCCTTTATAGACAGCACACATCTGCACATTATAATAGTGTTTTTAATTAATTAATTACTGTTATCTCAATGAATTTAAGAATGTAATATATATAAAAACTTAAATTTCTAGTTTTATATATATATATATATATATATATATATATATATATATATATATTGT
>CM067481.1:29977999-30012540 GCA_034552555.1 Semaprochilodus insignis | reverse complement strand
ATATAAATTTAAGTGTATATATATATATTACAGTTTATATATATATATATTATATTTATATATATATTGCATTCTTGAATGTGGAATGTTTAAAGCTCTGCACTGGACTATACACCACTCATATACTCCTAGACTAGACTGTCCATCTGAAAAGACTAACTGACTGCAATGCCTATACCTGACATACAGTGCTGGTCAGATCTTGTAAGCTGACCTCATTCCCACATGTAAAAACATCAGAGGCATGCTGCACTAGTTGGGAAGTCATGGCGCTATTAAGAAATCTGAGTGAGGTAAGAGTAAACAGTACAGCACCCGGAGGGAGCCGGGGCATTGTTGAAGATTTCTGCTTTATGTGCCATGAGCAGTTTAAAGTTCTAATGTTTATTATTGTTGCTGTTTGCTTTGGTAACGCTTTTATAGCAAGACTCAGATACGCAGAGGGAGCGGACTATAATTCCTCGCTGCTTCTCTGCCAAAGTGTGAATGTGTGTGTCTGTGTACGTGGGTGTGTATCTAGCAGGAAAGAGGCGTGAGTGATATGAGCTCAAATGTAAACCACTTCAGAATCAGTGTTAATGTAGAACCTGATTCCTGAGTCCTGTGCACTTTCACAGGTTCCACATTTACACTAACAGCATTTAGCAGATGCTATTATCCAGAGCGACTTTTAAAAGTGCTTAGTTGTCCATTCAGAGTATGTATACTAGCTAGTACAAATAGGGTACAGTCCAAAGTACTTCAGCTCTGACACTGCCAGAAACAAAAGCCAGTGCTGACGCCTAAAGAGGAAGATAGAGAATTAAACACAGGACAAGTGCAATACAAGGCATTACAGTATTATTCCAGTCTGATTCCACTGACTTACGCTAACAGTAAAGTATGTTTTTACTTATCTTGTTATCAATTTGGAGATATGACATTTAGTTTTATATTAGGTTTAGTACTATATATATACAATATATATCTCACTCCCCTAACTGAAAACTGCTACCTCTGCTAAGTTGTTCTCTCTCTACCTCTCAGTCAATAATCTGATTTCACAATATTAACCCCTTAAAAGCCCAGAGTCCCAAATTATTACTACACACTTCTATAACTCACAAGAACAATCATGAAGATCACATTAAAATCATGAAAGTGTTCACATGATGCAGCCGGTACTTCTTAAGCTTTAAATGATGATTACTAAAACTTTTGTTTTTACAACTGTTCCTTTAAGACTGGTGTATGTAAATAAGCTCTGTTCTGGTTGGCTGCCCTGTATTGTGCCTCATTCAGAAAGCAGTTCAGGCTGAAACACTCTTTGCAACTTTAGTGTGAGTGGTCAGGGCCAAAGTGCTGTAGACTGAGTAGGTGGATACATGTCTGTTAATGGACAGTGGAGTCCCACTGTCACCGTACTTTGTCAAACTCTTTCGTTTCAGAAAAGTGAGGAAAACTTCATTTTCCATGATATGGACCCTTTAATGTTAAAACCAATCAAAAACTGGACAATACCCACTTTCAATCATTTTGACTTAATGAACCTTAACATAATGAACTAACATAACAGCTGAGTTCATTCATAACCGCAAAATCAGAATCTGTGTCATATTACAGGATCTGTTCTCTGAACTACTGGCCTACCTCAACGCATATTTCACAAACGGTCAGTATGAGTTAAATCCTACTCACACACTCGTCAATATAATCTCTCGTCAAAGTTTGTTTCTGTGCAAATTTAAGAGGATTTGAGTGAGATGGAGAAAGCTTCCAGCTGGCTGGGACACGTCTGTGGACATTTTAAGGTCAGTGAAGGAGTCTGTGCACTTCAGTGAGGCTGCCCCCTACTGTGGACCAATGTGTGAGTGAATATCATCACTGTCTAAAGAAAAACATTTTTGACGATTTTGAGTTTTCTACATCATTTGAGCTCAACAGCTGCCCTTTACTCTGTGTGAGAATCTCATAATGATTGTACCAAGAGAAATGGTCCTAAAGTGCTTGGAAAAAACCTCTTTACATTGACATCTTTTGACAGCGATGAAATGAACCTGAGAGCAGAGCTGAATAATTGCAGATAAGTTAGAGAGGCAGAATTCATCATATCATTAAAAAGACACAATTTTTGGCTTCTTGTAATGTGTAAGGTCTAGGGATTTTTACCTGTCTCCAAAACGTCTTCTGAGTTTTTATTACATCACTGTGCAACAGGGACGCACCCTGTATTATTAAAGGGCCCATATCATGGAAAACTGAAATTGCTTTGCTTCTTTGAAGTAAGGGAGTTTAAAGTAATATGTGCAAATTATGAAAGTGTTGAAATATACTTTTTGCTTACCAGCACCTAATACCATCTACATAAGCCACTGAAATAGCACCCTGTTTTGAATTCATTGTTTCTGTGAGGTCAACAGAATCAACTCATTTGGCTCCGCCTATCCATACTAATGTTATAAGGACAGCTTCAGCCTCTTTTACCTAAAAAGCTACAATAATTTTAAACTAATTCCATTTTTTCTTTCTTTTGCTGTACTTTTTACCTTCTCTGCTGGTAACCAGACATCCTTTCATGATCCATTTGTGGACTTGAATATCAAAATTACCCGGAATGCACATCCCTATAACCAACAATATCATGTTTCACCCTAGCTAGCTCAGAGACTCTCCCTGAGAACATGCTTCATTCTGAAATATGTCACAGTACAGAAAGAAAATGATTCTGTTGATCCATTTGTCATGAAATGTTCACACGACGTAAAAGGCAGCTGTTGTGTAATGGTGTTAAAAATGATTCATTTGAGAGGTTTTGCTATGACAGCGGCAATATTCACAGAACAAAATGGTGTTTTGGAAAATACAGAAGGCAATATATTCAATATTTCTCATTATGGGATTGACAGACTTGATGGTTGCAGAGCTAAAGGAAAGGCCAGTTTTATTAGGAGAACAAGTTAGCAAGCTAAGTAGCAAACTCAGAGTGAACATACCAGAACGAGATAAGACAGAGCCACAAACCCAAAAACAAGCCAGGGTCAAAGACCAAACAGTGAGCTAAACCAGTCAGCCATGTTTAGGGAAAACCCAAGAGACAAAACCAAAGCACAAATGAGGATCGACAACCAGAAAGCAGACAGAAAACAACAGACGAGCACTTAGTAAAGCAACAGGGTTAGCAATACCTCACGAAGGACAGACTGATACAAACAGGTGTAAACAACGAGAGTAATGACAAACAGGTGAGATGAATTAGAATTCAGGCTGGGAAGGTGATTCATGATTGGTGAGTTCGGGACATGTGGCGATGAAGTTATGCGGAGGTGGATTGTGGGAAGTGTAGTTCAGAGCATCGGCGACAGAAGGAGAACCTGGATGTGTGACAAAGATGTGGGAATGTGAGACCACTGTAGTGTGTTAATAAAGTTAAGCATGTTAGTTCTCTAGCATCTATTCACTGGGTTATTCTGACAAGAACCTTTATTGTGAAGGTGGGGCTAGCCCATTCCTGTGTCCCATTAGATTAAGAAGTATGGTGTCAGGCGAATGCTGTTGGCCATGTAAGCAGATGTAGCTAGGCCTAGAGTGAAGTCTCATTTATGTATGGCGTGGCTATACAACTAGGGCCAACTACAGCCCTTAATAAAGCACAAAGACTTATGTGCATAATATGACAAGATTTCCACCTTTTTGAGGATGTATTTATTAGTTAAATCAGTCACCTGTGACTGAAACGTACCCAATAGCATGTAATACCTCCACGAGCACAAATAACATTTGGCATGGACGGACACGTTTCTGGATATAGGCCACAACAATTTCCCGGCACAGTTCAGAGGAGCATTTCCTGTAGACCGGGATTTTTGCCACTGCTGGTAGACTTGTAAGACTCTAAATATATACACAAGATCTACCTATAAGAGCTACTTTGATATATGGAGCCAAAGCTGGTGGACAGTTAAACAGACACCGTCCAATTTCCCTTCCTAGCAGCTGCCATTTCAAACACACACAATACTTTGTATGATTCACTTCTGGCCTCTTCCTATTCAGCTCTGTATGCTTGCTTATGTCAGTGCACGTCAGAAGTCTTTTTGTGGAGAGTTCCATGAGAGTAGGGAACCATAAACAAGCAATAAACCGCTTATTTGGAGCGCAAACTCAACCCACACTTATCCCAATTACCTCAATCTATTTAACCTCCATTTGGATTTCAGAACACTACACTACTCATCCAGCACACACACACGCTAGTGAAGCCACCGTGACCACAGACTGCACACAGCACAAACTCAGATGTGAGCATCCTGACCAGTTCAGTTTGTCTCAGCCCAAATAGACCCCTCAAGCTGCTGTGGCGTAATGTGTAACTACTGTAATTACAGTGTACAAAACACCACAATAGACTGTACAGCACTACTTCAGCCAGGAATCCAATTTACACAATTGTCCCTTCAGCCTAAACATACTCTTTCAGCCAGGACATGTTTGGTGTCTGACATTGACTTGTGACATTGAGTTTTGCAGTGGAGCTACACAGCTAATGTAGCGTAGTAATTTTACTCAGCTTACACCTCACCAGTTAGCCCCATTAACACCTTTTTATGCATGAATTTAACAGTAATTCAAAGAAAAGGCAAGCTGATGTGGCAATTTACCTGCATTAGAACTTCTATGAGAGCTCATCTGTAAGCAGAAACCCATTACTGTACAAGGAAAGTTGAGTAATGTATTGGCTTGTGGAGAAAATGGGAGTCTTAAAAGGGACCTATTATGCTTTTCCAGTTTTTCCTTTAGTGTGCCATATAGCTTTTTGTGCATAGAGACTATTTGCAAAGTTCTAAATCCCAAAGTACACGCCTGAGGGAGAATCTCTCTCCCACAGAAACCACTTTGCTCAGCTGCCTGAAACACCTTGTTGGAATTCCAGCCCTGTTCTCTTTTACAAGGTGACATCATCTCGTAACACAATCATTGCTGCCCGCCTACTGGCAAGCTTGGCACACCCTCACACAACATAAACTCAGGTCTACAAATTTGCTCTACTTGACTTATAGGGTTAGACTCTGGTTCAACTAAGACCCAGTGAACCAAAACCATTGTAAGAACAGCCACAACTTAGCAGGATGGGGCAGAACTTGTAGCAGGCTGCTTGATGAGAACAGAGTGGGGGAGCTAACCAATCTAAGCACACTGGGCTCATCAGGAGGCAGGGCTTTAATACACAGGAGCTCTAACAGAGTGTTTAAGACAGAGCGTGAATACAGAGGTACAGAATCAGAAAATATTGGGAAAATTGAAGCATGTAAATCTGCTTTAGTAGACTCTAAAACAAAATTATAAACCATGCAAGACCTGGTAGGCCACCAAAACTTTAAGAGATGGGAGAAAATCAAGCTCTTGCTTTGGATCTGAAAAAAATCCAGGGTGTTTCTCTCCATCTGTCCACCGTGAGACAACAGCTCAACCCTGTGGGGAACAAACTTTTGTCCATTTTATAGATGGATGTATGGTATACAGCTGTATGAGCTAGCTACTGGCCACTTCATTATCCACACAGATTGTCCATTTAATCAGGTCCACATACTGTGTAGGAGCACTTTATAGTTCTACAATTACAGACTGTTGTCCATCTGTTTCGGTGTATTCTTGTTAACCCCCTTACAACCTGTTCTTCAATGGTCAGGACCCTCACAGGACCACCACAGAGCAGGCATTATCTGGGTGGTGGATTATCCTGAGCACTGAAGTGACACTGCATTGGTACTGCATTTGCCTAGTTGCCTCCAAAAACACCAAACGTCCCTTCACACCCAACTACGTTGTGGAGAAGTTATGTCAGTTTTATTTTTTTGCTAAACTACAACTTTTTTAAAAAGCCAGGGTTCTGGTATCTTCCAGTAGGCCTAGGAATAAAGTTACCATATGGTTCTAGGCATCGTGACCAGATATGGACATCATTACTCTTTATTAAATCACTCAAGGAAGTATGCGCTCTGTCCATCCCACCCTTTGGGAACTGACAGTAAATGGAACCCACACACTCACCAGTCTGCTTCTTCTTCACCAAGTGACAGAATCTGAGGCTTCCAGAGCAGACAGACCCATCAGCTTAGGGCCTCTGCTTATTAAGTTGTGGCAAATTTATGGCAAGTGTGCATGGCATCTACAAACAGCACAGGGACAGAGCTGAGGTCTCCTGACTTTGATTTGATAAATTGTCAATATCTGTGGTGCTGCCAGGGATTAAGTACTTGCAGAGCTCCTCCATGTTGGCTCCAGCTGGGCCTTAAATGGCTGCAGTTGTTGTGGAGCACATTTGGTGGCTTGAATGCAGAGGCGTAATTTACACTGAGGACACGTCCCCTCGACTTTGTGAAATACTCAATTTCATCCCCATCGCTTTTTAGAAGTGTAGAACCCTTTATATAATAGCTCCAGGCAGAAGCATGTCTAAACACTTTCTAAAAACATCACAATGGTTAAAAAAAGGGTCTTCCATTCATTTCTCACTATTAAATTTCGACCTGATAACATTATTAAGATAAATGTGACTATTCAGTATGATGTAGGTAAGTTCTTATATGTAGAAACAACATGATTAACATTAACATATAGCCTTATAGCTATTGTATTGCAGGAACAGCCTCTAAACATCTGGGAAGGCTTTATACTAGATGTTGGAACATTGCTATGAGCATTTAAATGCATTCCGCCACCAGAGCATTAGTGATGTCAGGTACTGATGGTGGATGATTAGTTCTGCATCACTCCAATTCATCCCAAAGGTATTGGATGAAGCTACATCACTCCACAGCCATAGGCTGGAGGCTTTATATACCTCCAGAAGAAGCCTGGAAGCTTCACAGCATCCCAGTCTACTGGCAATACTTTCCTATGGACATTAGGGTGCACATTGAAGTGTCTGAGTCCACTAATTTCTGAGATGGTTATGATGAACCACCTGCATAAGGAAAGGAAAGGTCAAAGGACATGAATGAAAAAACTGGACTGGAGGCCACCAAAACTGTCCCCATCAGAATAACAGCACTTAAAGCTTTCATCTTTCGGAGAAAAGAGATCAAGCTCCGCTCTTTATTCAGATCGGAAAACATCCACAGGTATTTCTGTCCATTCTTCCACTGTGGGAAGACAACTCAACGCTATGGAGGTCGGAAAGGATGCCAAGAAGCCCTCGCAAAGAAGCTGTTGTTGTTCTCAGAACTATGGACTGACCAACCCAGAGTCCAGACCTCAACGTCATTGAATGTATTTGATTGCACTTGGCTGGCGAGAAGCAGAAAGTACAACCAACTTCTAAGACAGAACTTTGCAGGTATGGAGGAACATCAGATTTCTTTGAAAAAATTGAAAGCAGGTTTGACAATGATGGAAATATGCCTGAAACTGGAAGGCTGAGCCCCCCATAACTGTGGTAGGGATGATATAGGACTGAGGAACAGGGAGCAGATGGGGTTATAGCGGAGACTACAAACAAAGGGCACAGGAATCGGAAGGTAAGAATGGGAACTTAAAAGGCATTAGATTGGAAAGAGGAGGGGATTCGGGCATGTACCTCCCCCAAATGTCGCTAATTACAGAACTATATTTTATGAAAATTAAAAAATAAGGAGTGCACAGTGTTGCATTGTAGTGAGCTACATTATCACCATCATCCCTTTTTTCACCTGACCTTCATGTTGAGCTCCATTCCCAAACAAAATCACTCCCATGCTACAGTGTGTTTCTTCCTCCTCACTGAATTCCGGTTTCTGCTAGATAGAGGTCACAGGAAAAAGCTGACCTTACTGTTGCTTTCTTAAGAGTTTAGTTCTCTGCCATTCATGCTGTATCTACATAAACAGGCCTGGTCTTCTCGGTTCCAAACCTGCTCCAGCATACTCCCAGTGCTACGTCTGACCTTTTCTGGATCATCTAACCGACCCAGGAACTGCTCAGTTCCTCTCACTCCCTAAACACCCGTCACTGTGGCCACCCTCAGCGCGACAGCTCCTTAAACAGGAGGGCTGGACTGTCCTAGTTTCAGCCCCAAGCGTCCTGACCCCGCTATCGCCCGAAACAATAAATCTCCATCCCGCGGGGTCCTTCTGCGTCGGTGATTAAGACCTCACAGTGTGTCCCAAACACCCCATTCCCCTTACAACAACAATAATCGGGGGTTTTATGGAATTCTAATGGAGATAATGAAATTACGGAGATATGGGTCAATAGGAGAATTAAGCATGTGGGATTTGGAACAATGAATGAACAATGGATGCTGTCAAGAGCAGACATACCTAGCCTAATTTCACGGCAGAAAAACAATACGAATTTGGGTTTTGTATTTTTGGGCATCATAACAATTGATACTTTTCGCCAATTGCGGCTTTCGTATACACTACACGGCTCCAGTGAAATAAAGCACAACGCTCCATTGTGGGAGAGGAGACACACAGCGTTCTTTCTTGATATGCTTTAGAACATTAGATAAAATGGCAGCGACGTTAGAGCATGTGCTGCCGCCCCATGCCTCATGATCGTATTATCCATCCTAAAAGGATACAGAATGGTACCAGACAAAGGGAAAGCTCAGACGCAGACACATTCTCACATGCTGTTTGATTTTATTTTATGCACTAACGATGTTACTCTGGAAGAGGCATGTGATCAGCTTCGGACAAGGAGCCCCAGACACACTTGATAATGCACTCGCGCACACACACACAATGCAGATGCTCATAAAGTGATTTGCTGCTTAAAATAGAGCAGTGTTTCCACCTCCACGGCCTTCATCAGGTTATTAACCAAGCAAAAAAGCTCAAAACAGGCCTTGCAAAGGCTTAAAGCACACTGATGAATACATTTCAGATATACAGCATTTGCTGTCTACCACACACTTAATGTGGTTATCATGCTGTGGCAAAAACACAACAAACAAACAACCAAATAAACAGCTGGGATAGCTCAGGTTTTTTCCTGGCCTGAATAGCTGACCTCCACAAGGTCCAATGTCACAAGGTGCTTTCCAACACATGCTGGAATGTTCTGAGCTAGAAATGGCATCAGTTGGGTTCATGTCGGGCGAAAGTGCAACCCACACCATTGGTCTGAACTCTCCAGAATGCCTTGAGCCTGATGACACCGTGCATTATCCTTATTTTAACATTATAACACCTCACAATTTATACAGGTGTGGCTATTCCAGAGCCATCATCTGAGGTAACACATCACTTCACAATCAATTTACACACTGCTATTCCTTGACTTCTGGTAGTGTAATCTCTTGCTTGAGTGATGTAAGTTATTACAATAACCATAACAACAAATCCTCATATTTACCACCTCAGTTCCTTATGTGGTTTTGGCTTGTTGCACATTTATATGGAAAAATAGCCTTGCACTGTTACCAATATAAATTACTGGCACTTAAACACAGTATCGTGTTGGCAATGGGAATACCTAACATCGGTAGTGTGGGGTGACAATGAGCAGTAAAAAGCTCATGGCTAAATCTGTAATAACAATATTACTTTGGGAAAACATGCTAATGGGAGCCCCTTACCTGAATGGGGGCTTTTTTCTGCCACCGAATTAATGTTAGTCCAGGTTATCTAGCCTTTAGCCTGGATTCGCTTTCAACTAGCATAACAGCCTGTTAGCCAGGCTAGTGCGTCCACTAGCCCCAACTAGGGTGCTCCATGGGTTAGCTGTATCACCCAGTAGCAAGGTTTTGTGGGCCTTCGCTTCAACCAAGCAGGAAAACACACTGAAAGTTGCTGCTACTGGCGGCCTGGGTGACGGAGACATTTACTACATTAGTCTGATGCTCAGAAATGTAAGCACAAGTGAACAAAATTGGTGTATGTCTCAAAAGACTTGAGAAATTAGCATATGACACAACATTTAGCACCATTTTTGGTCAAGCCAGAGACGCTTCAGGGTGACTACAGGATTATCTATCATATATAGTGGTCAGCCTATATGTATATATTAACACTCATTATCAAAAGAATACTTGCACAACCAGTTGCACCCAGAAAGAATCAACTGACAGGAATGAACCTTCTGACTGACCCCCATGATGACGGACAGCCATGATTGCAGACCTTCAGCGAGCAGTTATGCCCGCCATAAGTCATCCTGTTAGTGCCAGCACCACTGGAGGGTGGCTTCACGACACAGGACTACATGCATGCAGACCGTTACGATGACTCCCCTTGACAACACATCAGCATCGCCAAAGACTGCAATGGTGCTGTGTCAGACTGTCATGGAGTGACTCAGAATGGCGGCGGGTCATCTTCAGTGACGAGTCCCGCTTTTGTTCTGGTGGAGGCACCGTGGTCAGCACCAAGATGAATGGTTTGTAGTCACACGTCACACATCCAGAAAGGTCTGGCTACACTCCACCCCCACCCCACAAAACCTGCAGAAACTGTGGGAGAATATTCAAGCTGCATGGGATGGATTATCACAGGACACCATTAGGAACCTTCACAACTCCATGCTGATACGTCTGGCATGTTGTATTAGCAAATGTGGTATTGGTACATTCATATAAAAACTGTTTCAGAACCTTTACATTATTTGGAGGTTCTTTCAGCTTCATAAAAGCTCCTCTCACTCACAAATCTCATTTACCAAAACATTTTGTTTAAACAAAACATCAATTTAAGGGGCCCAGAAATGTCGCTACAGAACCATGTCTAGATGTAACTGGATGTTATTGAATTAAAGGGGCAGCCTGGGTTCTGCGCTGCACTTCACTTCTCATGGCTTTAGTATTCATAGAGACGTCCCTAAGAGACCGTTTCAGCCAGTCCTATCCAGCTAGGTGTCCAGACTGATGTGCATCCTTTCAATCAATAAATAAAACTGCTGAGGCTTCTCAACTCAGTTCACATGTGCAAGCTGTCCATTCTCAGCATCGTCCTGCATACACCACCATGCACACACACACATGCACACACAACACGGACAGACTCACGCCCCCTTTTTTCCTGGAATACAGCACCACAGCAGTTTATCAGAGGGTATTAGTTATGATTCGTCACTGAAGCACAAAGAATGTTGGCCTCAACACTGTGAAACTCTCCAGTCCCACACCCACTGTTTATGAAATATGGATAGACAGAGAGAGGGGGAGAGACAGAGAGACAGGAGAGGCTGTGGATGGGACAGCAAGGAGTATCTGGTTATTTGTAGTGCACAGCTGTGCCCGCGGGACGTCCCATCACTGCAGTGGAGGACAAACGGCGCATGCGTGAGCCAGGCTAGACTCATCAGTTTCCCACTCCTTCAGATGCTGCTGTAAAACCAGCTCCAACCACATTAACAGCATTAACTTCCCATGCCATGAACCCGCTCTTCAGTTCCCCTCAAAAGTATATCATCTACAGATGCCCCCCTCTCTTTCTCTCCTCTATTATGCCCTGTTTCCTTATAGACGTGGCCCTATTTCTGCTCTCTTTTAAATGGCAGTCTTATATAGGGCTGAAGAGTAAACTGATTTTGTTTTATTGAGAGTCGTTTTAAAGGAACCCAACTTTCAAATCCACAGAGCTGCAGTATCAGTTACAGCCTACATAATTCAATGTTGGTTCAAAGGGGAATTACACCAATTTCTGAATGATTAAGTCCTTAAGATGTAAACAGAGTCATTCAGAGTGGTTTGACATGAAATAGCTACTGTAGAGAAACTTACAGACTCTGACTTCTTTACACTGGTGGTGATGGGAACCAGAGGACACCATGTCTACATTGCAAATATGGTCATTTAGCCATAGCCAGTATAGACAAAACCACCAGTGAATCTACACACGAGTTTTTCTATGTTATGATGACGATGATGATGGTAAAATAGTGGGAAATCTTTGGGGACTATTTTGCCTTAGAACAACCTTCAAGTACCCCTCCACCATAAATGGATTAGATTGAAATAATTGGCTGAAAATCCATTTTAAGCTGAACCTGTATCACAAAACAATCATAAAACAAGGTGCCAGACACCAGGCAGCATTTATGTAACCATTTTATGTTTTAGCTTTCTGTGAGGGAACTTATTAAAGTGGATGTCAGATTCCCATCACCACCGTGCACAATTCTGAGTTTCTCTCGAATGGCACATTAAAAACCAAACCACTCTTGATGGCTTTGTTACATCACAGACGTTTAATTACATAGCAATATTTCGATAGCTTTCATATGAAATGGTCATGGATGCACTGCCTACTCAGGGTGCTGTAGGACAAAACAGATCCTAAGGACAATTACATTTAGGTTCAAGGAATAGACTTTGTGCCCCCCGGGTTCTTATCACCACCACTCAAGTCAGGTCAAGTCGTTTTTCATAGAACTTACATGCACTGAAACAATATGTAATTCTTTAGGCCCTATAGTGCACCACACAGCAGCAGCCCATTACACAGGACTACAACAAGTGCAGACACATGACGAATATCCAATGATGAAGAAATCGGAGTATATTGTTCTGTAATGCACCATTTTAAACCACTCTGAATATCTTTGTTTACATCTAAAAGAATGTAATAAATAAACTGAATTACAGCACCATGGATATGAGGATTTGTGAAAGAATGCAACTGTACAAAGGAGTTTCACAGCCTTTGAGAAATACTGTAAATGCTGAATCTGTTTAAATGGTGCTAACACATCAATAACACACACTTTAGTTGCTCAATAAGGCCTGCGGCTTAAACACGTTACCATATATACCACATACCAGCAACACCCACACAACACCTCAGGATGATATCAGATATGTAGTAAACAGCTTCACCCGGCTGCTCTTAACAGCTGAATGTACACTTGAATTACCTGAGAGAGATGTGGAGCAGCGTCCTCTCTGAATCTGGCTGAAATGAAGACGGACAGAGGTTTCCTATATTGATCTCACCTAGCCAAAGCAGCGCCAAGTGATCTTATCGCAGCACTAGATAAAGGCACCTCTCTTGGATTGTCCTCACATGCTGAGAATAATGATACTGTCTCTCTGAATGATACAAATCACAGCCTAAACAACTTAGGACTTAGAGGAATGTTATCACAAGTTGTTTGTTAGTTTTACACTGGAGTTGCTGCTTAACTGATTCACAACATTTAGGGTAACTGGAAAATTGTATTTTTGATTTTTGAGAAACCTATATTAAGATCATAATACAGGCAATACAGCTATATATAGTACCAGTCAAAAGTTTACACACACCCGACCAAATGGAGTTGTTTGGTGATCTTAAAGACTCTACAGGTTTACACTTAACAGTTCCAACTGACGAGATGTCTGAAACAATACATATCTTGATATAGCACATATATATTTTTGCATTATTGCCACCTATAAATCTAAATATATATTTAATTGCACAAAAAACTTTTATCTCTTTTTTCTAGACAATTTAAAAGCACTAGTTCCCCTTTCAGTTTAGCAAATGTTTATGATGGACAGACCAATAGAATTGGTCCAAAGTTGTGTAGAAAAAAAAACTTGTTATATCAGCCTCCACTGCAAGTTAAGAAAGCTGTTTTATCCTCCATTTTGGAGGTTGCTTAAGGTGGATTGCATAATTCCATGAGTGCTATTTTATAGTTTGATGTCTTCACTTTTATTCTAGTATCCATATCTAAACTTTTAACTGTCACTGTACATACGCATACACACACATTACATTGTATCTATTTAATTTGTATTATACATACAGAATACAACAGATTCACAACAGTATGACTTAATATTATATAAGTTATTTGATAACTATAATCTTAAAACCAATACAGCGCTGTTTCTGAAAATTTGGAACAATGTTTTTTTTTAATGAGGTTCAAATCATTTACATCTTATGTCTATTGAAAATAGTCCAAAGGCAACATATTAAATGTTCAAATTGAGACATTCCATGTTTTTTTCCATGTTATATATATGCCCAATTTGAATTTGATGCCTGCAGCATGTTTCAGAAATGTTGGAAAAAGAGAAACAAAAGACCGGCAAAGTTGTGTAATGCTAAAAACATCTGGTGGAACATTTCACAACTAGTTATGTTAGCTGGCAACAGGTCAGCAACACGTCTGGCGGTAAAAAGAGCATCTGAGAGAGGCTGAGTCTTTCAGAGGCAAAGATGGGAAGGGGCCACCACTCTGTCAAAATCTGAACAGGCAAATATTGCAATAATTCAAGAATAACATTAGAACAATTACAATAACAAAGAACTTGGAGATTTAATCGTCTATGCTGCATAAGATCATTAAAAGATTCAGAGAATCTGGAGAAATCTCTGTATGCAAGGGACAAGGCCCAAAACCAATACTGGACGGCTGTGATCTTCAGGCCCTCAGGCAGCAACACAGACATGATTCTGTAGTGGAAATCACAGCATGGGATGAGGAACATCTCTCAAAACCATCAACTGTGAACACAGTTCATCGCTGCATCCACTGAAATGGTCTTATTAAACAGTATAATTTATGTAGTTCAATTAATGACTATAAGGCATTAAATGTAGTAGCTATGAATTGTACAGATCTGTTATCCTGTTTAGCTGTTATATATTCAGCAGTACTAACTTGCATTTGTCAGCAAATGAACAGTGCGTTGCTGAGTGAGTAGCTGTAAGCTGTTTTTGGCCCAAAGCTTTCTGAGTAAATCCCTTTAGCTCAATATCAGATTTAAGACTAAAGTGCAAAAAAGGTGTACAACGTACCAGAAAGTTGAACTACTTTTCTGTGTACATGTGTAGATATTTAGCTCTTTGTGGGAACCAAATCCCAAATCCACCACATGATAAAAAAACACACACACACACACAATAAAAGTTGTTCATCATGCCTGGTGCCCATGTGGAAAAATGTTATTTTTTGTGCGTTTATTTAATTTTGTATTTATTTAACTGTTATTTTTGATTACTGAGATTAATAATAAGAGTGCATTTCTTTTTTTCTTAATTACAAAATCACAAAGTGCTTTATGCAGGTATATAACAATGGAGCACAATTACAAACCTGAGTATTCTCAGTTTGGGAGCTGAGCTACATAGGAACATGTACCTTCCACCGACTGAGCTTTAGAGATCCTATGAATCTGAGGTAAGCCTGCACAGGATGAGCAAGGTAGTCTGGATGGACTTAAGGTCTAAGATCTTGCTTATAACAGTTAAAGATTCAAACTAGCAGGCGCGTATGTTGCCTAAAGTTTGCCTCTTGTGTGTGTTCAAGGCCGCGTGTGGGCGTGAACGATGTCCAGGAAAGCTAGCTAGTTTTAAAAACATATTATTACTGATAAACAAATTTATATGGAAACCTAACTGCTTGCATTCGTGTCTAGCTTTATTGGCCAGTTAGCATGCTGGCTAACCTAGCTAGCTATTGAATGACTTAACTCTTTTGGTCGGAAGAATTTGCTGGAGCCAATCATTTACAATGTCGCTTCACCGCATTATAACTCACTTGCATAAAGTTAAGAAAATCTTAACTCGATTTGTCGCTTGTCACTAAATTGCAGCTACAGATCGCGCACTCCCTTAGGAAATGACTGGTCGCTTGTCACTCTATCGCCTGCTAGTGTGAACGTAGGATAAGAGTGCTGGACCCGGAGTCAAGATTAAAGTTCAGCTTGAGTTAAGCTTGGTGAGGGCATCACATTATTTAGTAAAGCAATACAAACCTCAATAGAATTAATCTACAAAAGTCCTCTACAGACACTGGTATTTACACCATCTCCTGTTCCAGCACATGCTCCATTGTGTCCAATGATAATATGACATGATATGATAATATGACACAAGACTGCTGTCAACAAGAAGCACAATCAACCAATCAGAGCACAAACGGTTAATGCACCACCATCGCTCCAGCCAAGAATACATCAGTCCTGCTGAAATCCCCCCTAAATCTTGCACTAGCCATCTCCCCCCTTTTCCAGGAACGAAAGCGGATCTGCGCGTGTTTGTTTTGCTGTGGATTTGAATGGGAACAGTTCCTGCCCGGGATGGGAGGCTTTAAAATCTGCAGCACTGCCAGAGGACGTCCTGTGGAGTAGCCGTCCTACAGCCACCAGACTCGCTGACCACAACCTCCGCACTGCATCATAACAGTAATCATCCAGTGAAGGACTGGGAGTGTCACAACCACGAACATGAAGATGCATCTATATTGTTCTCTATGTACATTTGCAAAAGAAAACACTGGCGAGTCTGTGGTCCCCATACCATACAATAAAGGCTATGGATGGTTTTGTCCAAGAGAGCTTTGCTTTGGAATTCCACAGCGAGATAATCACACTTATTCACATACTCTAAATACCGCAGCATGTTATTGGTCAACAGTTTACATTTCCATGGTCATCCGCCAGCCTAAATGGCGGGCTGTCTATCCTAACATAGTTCCAAATTTGGACATGTCCCACTTCACATGATCTGACTTTAACCCTCTAACGCCCAGTTAAAACGATTTCTCACAGTCATATGAATTATTGCTGTGCATCCAATAATAAAGGCAGCATGAATGTGCTTGTGATGGACAACACAGGCACACAGAAAGCTCCAGTTCCATGTGCTGATTCATTTTACTGCACGTATGCAACCCAACCACTCTGGGAACAGCACTTTTTTCACTTTTTCAGGAGAATAACTAGTTTAGTAGATTTCAGGAGAATAATTAGTTTGATTGCTATTTTGAACAGTAGAATATCTTTACTGTAATGCTTTGGGGTGGCTGATAACTTTGTGGTAAGACAGATGAGCCCAGAACCATGGGTTCAAAACTAACTAGGTATACCTGGCTGTGGTGAGTCAAAGTGCCTTGCGCAAAGCACTTAACTCCCCACTGCCCAAGGGAACGTTTTGCAGTGTCCGCTTAATGTGTTTGCCGATATGTGGATTTTTTTCAGTTATCGTCATCAGCCCGATACAGGAATTTTAGCCGATATTACAACTGATATTTTTCCGCATTTTTATTTCTTTATTATTATTATTATTATTATTATTATTATTATTTTTCACTAACGCATATACACTCCAGCCTTAGTGAAATATGAACTTCGGGTGTTGGTCTAATGTATATGCTAAGCTTAATCATTCAGTGGCTCTCTACTTCACATACGGCAACAGCAGTCTCTGCTGCTAACAAAGCCTGTACTCGGAGTACATGTCCATCGGGACAAAGCTTGGGTCATTTTAAGCGTTTCCATCTTGCTAGCTCCCGTCTCAAAGAAGCACAGATACGATGTGGAGCAGTACGTTGTATATTGAGTTTGTTGGAACAGAAGCGAGTGCTAGCTGCATATGCGCAGTTATGAGTTATGTAAAGTTATATATAAAGTTATACTCTTTCTTGGAGCTTCCCAGTCATAAGCGCTCTTCTACACTTAATTGTTTTTGTTGGTGTCTGTACCTTAAATAGGCTTTAACGAAGATCCTTACCCTTTAAAGGAAGGTAAGAAAATAAAATGCTATTGTAAACTTATACTTACTGTGTAAAATGTATTACTGATCCAGTTTTTAGCAGCATATAATGTGACGTTTTTTTAAATACAAAAAGATTAAATTATCGTTTTTTAACATCGGTATCAGCCACAACCAAGTGCTAATAATTGGTTATCGTATCAGCCCAAGAAATTTCATATCGGTGCATCACCATATATATATACATATATATATATATATAAAACATACTGTGTTGTGGGAATGAGAATTTGGCCTTTTAAGCTACAAAATATTACAAAAAATCAATTTAATATCAATAAAATCATCCGGATTTATATAACAAGACATCACTGTTTGTATATTTTAGTCATTTTATTTGTTTTAGATTTTTTCTAGTGGGATGTGTATGAGAACAGATTGTATATATATACATACTAGTATTAAACTAGAGCTCTAAAGAATTAATATATATATCAGCCTTGGAATGAAACTTTGTGTGCAGTTACACCCTTAATCAGATAAGATTATTAAGTCAGGAATATGGAACAAACACAAAATGAAAGGTGTCAATAACGGACAAGAAGCGTGAAAAGGTAGGCGAGCTAAATCAGAGCCATGACGTCAGCTGAAACCAAGCAGCGCTTCAAATCAATATGGCCAGCATACAAAGCACCTGGGACCGACTGAGCTAGACAGTCCATCAAGCCAACACAGTCAACACATATGAGATAAAGGCATTGTCCCTCTGCTGAACACAACTACCACCCTGAACCCCCAGTACAGTGTCTGTGAGAAAGTGCTAAATTGAATTTCACTGCTACATAACCAGCAGAGTGCTAAATCGATCAGTGCACATTTCACAGCTGACGTAATGTTCAGAAGAGGCCGTGTGGACGTGTGTGATTTCTGGGCCATGATGAGGTCCACATCTAATATACATATAGTTGCTGTGGTACCAAAACATGGAATCACCAAAATGGGGCTTGTACAGGAAAGGGAAATTGTTCTTGAGGCCGCTCTGGGTTGTTTGAAAGAAGTAGTATTACTGAGTCAGGAGAAGAAACAGGCTAAAATACGGCAAGCAGACGTGTCCGGGTAAGACTTCAGCAGGTGGTTTTCAGACAACGTTATATAATGTTATACAATGTCACAAGGAGAGGTTCAACAAGAAGGTGCGGCATGAAGTTTAGGCATCAAATCATCGCTGTCCATTTAATGATGAACGGACTAACAGAAATGGCCAAATTGCTTGGAAGGGAAGTCTGGTTCCATTCACTTACATTCAAATTAAATCGGGCTTTTGCCCTCTCTGGTAAAGTTGCCATTTTGGAGATACTTGTTTTTTTTGGACAGTGACAAAATGCAAAATCAACATTACACTGGTGAAGATATAGATAATACGCTTAACTGGTTTTACTTAAGTTCTCTGAACACTCTTTCAATGTCGTTACAATAGACAGATTCATCATCTCAGGGATGCGGGTCCAAAGAACATCCAATGTTACTGACTGTTCTTCTGTACGTTGTGTGCAATTACACATTTCCACCAGAGAGGTCTCCAAATCCCCAAATCTTACATAGTGCAGCTTTAACTGCACTGTATGCCAATGGAAAGTCATTTGGGGCTGTTTCTATTATCTCATTTATTATAAAATCTTCACACAATAACATCTTAAATTGGAAAATGATGGTTTCATGTGTCTCAGAGGAAGCCTGACTTTTTTAAAATAAATGTTACATTAAACATCCAGCAAAGCTTGGATTAAAAAACACTCCTATCCTGCTCTGCCACTCATACAGAACTAAAATCATTATCCAGCTTTTATGTGGGAATAACAGGCTGAAAAAAGTCACAGGTATGCAGAAGGATGGATGGATGAATCAACAGACAAAAGAATGGACTAACAGACAAGTGGATGGATGGACAGACAAACAAACTAATAAGTGGGACAAAGGCAAACGTGAGCGAAGGAGCTGACGAATGAACAATGTTGGTGTGTAAATAAACAAATAGCGGGGCGACAGGCAGCTACAGACAGGTGGTCTAGCTTACTAGCTTCTGGTTATGCTGTGTTAGCTTAAGCTTGCCAAGGTTCTCCAAAGATCACATATGAGGTAAACTGAGATGGTGCATGCCAATTTAAGTGAATGGGCTGATAGTGGTTCAGTTCCTGCTTAAGTCTTAAGTGAATGAGCACTAGTAGATGTGTATGTTGAAATACTTTGTTTTTGCACTTATACTGACCATAACCTTTCTTCTCTCTAGGAATGAGCGCTGGGTGGGGGGTGCTAGGCAGTGCACTTATGCTTTATACATATCTGTGTATTGTTCTCTCTAGGTATCAGCACTGGCCCTTGTTCGGGCAGTGTCTGAGCTCATGGCGAATTTTAGACTCTAACCTTCTTGTACTAGCTGGGAAACATTATCTAACAGAACACTAAGCATGGTTGTAAGTCGCTCTGGATAAGGGCGTCTGCTAAATGCCTTAAATGTAAACGTAAATGTCTTGAGTTAATCGTTTCACCCCGTCCCCTGTCTCCCAAGAGGCAAAAGCAGCAGCCTGAGTGGAAAGACTGAAGAGTGGGCTGAACAAACCCTGAAAATCTGAAAATGTGTGTTTAGGCTCAACGTACTAACAGGACCTTCACACTTATGCAGATGGCCGCCACTTTGTTATAATCCTAAAGCAGTGGGAAAATAATGACCAAAGTCTGGTGAAAATGGTACATTTCCTTTCGGTGTGTATAGGGGGTTTGGGTCTCCGTTGTCTGCTTATGGGGTCACCTCTCACTCGCCAAAACCACAAAACCGGAAATATTGTATTTTGTTAAGATGGCTCTGAGCTTTATGCTTTCTCTCTGGTTTCTCTGGCTCTGAAACTGGTTTTCGTGGGCGGGCCAAGAGACTTGTGATTGGCTAGGAATTGCTTATGGAAGCATGACCCAAGATTAGGACCACCCAGTTTACATGGAGAAGAGAGAAATATGGTGAAATACAGCAGACAGAACATATGTTGTACATGTAGATTGTGGGCCAGAGGAATAAGATTAACTTCATTAGAAAGACAACACAGATTTAGGCTATTTGGTACAACAGCACTTATATTAAATCCTCTATTTCATCGCCATCCAAAGAAAAACAGGTATCTCCAACATGGCAACTTCACAGGAGAGGGCACAAACCTAATTCAATTCCAATGTAAGTCAATAGAACCACTTTTTCCAAGGGATTTTGGGCCATTTCTGCTGGTCCGTTTGTAATGAAATCGTCACACAGTGTAAACAGCAGCTGCTGTGTTCAAATGACGGATCAAAAAGTTGAAACAGCTGCTAATGAAAGCGCTTTCCATGAAGAGAGAGCATTCAGCCAGGAACTATTCAGCACACTACAAAACAGAGCACCTGAGGGAGTAGAGACACAAAGCATGTCTAAGTAGAGAGAGTGAGAGATAGAGAGAGAGAAAGGCACAGCGCCTTTCAGTATTTCAGTATTTAATTAAAGATGATAAATCACAGTGTTTTTGTGCAATAGTGGATCTGGTGCTCCAAATATGGCTGATACGTTCTGTGGATTTTCAAACAGAGACTCATTTGCGTATTACACACCGCAGATTAAACAGGCTTTATATCAGTACTGATTCCAGACGAGGCTGAATCTGCTAACAAATAGCACCGGTTTCTTTCCCAGACCTGGAGTCCTGGAGGTCTGCTTAGCCTCTTTGACCTCCTCCTTCCCTCGCTATCTCTTTTTTATACCCATTCTGTGTTTTATGTAACTCTGGTACTTATTAAGTTTTTATGTGCCTGACTCGAAAAAAAGTGAGCGCGATGGAGAACGAGCAAAGGAAGAATGAGATGGAGGGGAAAGTGTACCCCCTTCTATTTTTGACCTCATACAAACAGGTCCATTCTTCTCACAGAGAAGAGGGAGAGAGAAAGCTGGCAGTGAGCTGCAGTATTACCGAGTCCAGTAAATGGGGCCCCGATGGAGGGATGGCGAAAGACAGTCAGTGAACATCCTCTCTTTTCTACGGAAAACAAAGAGCTCACAAAAAACAATGAAAGTACGATTCGTGCAGGTGCTAACATTAACTTGATCCTTATTTTCCCCATTCCTGAATACAGGAGCTGAACTGAATGGATAACTTGTTTATGTGTAATATCGGAATGCTAAAGGTAATACGATGGGAAGAGCAATGTAGAATAAGATTAGTACGGATTATTCTGGGATAAACTGACCACATTATGGCCAAAGGCCATATAAAATGTACCATAAGCCACATGCATTGACTACATTTAATTTTCTATTAGAAAATCGACAAAACATGTCGATTCACGAGGGGTGGCCATACTTTTGTGTACGACTGTGTATTCACGATTAGCTTCATCAGAATATTTGTAATTATTACTTTCAATAATCAGTCACATTATTTTCCATAATCTGAATGAGCACTTATGGATCAATACAGTTGGATGTTACTGGTAGAGATTCTTGAGGGGAAGTAGTTTTTCGTGTTGCTGTTGCTTTTGCTGCTCATTGATTTAGCCATAGTATTCTTTTAAAAGCTGTATTTGATTGAAAGGTGCCACAATCATGGATTCCATGATTGTACTGCATGATGGCACAAGCAGCTTGACTGCAGAATTGAAGCTACAGATGATTCAAACAGGAAAATGTTTTGGTGTAGGTATTTCGCCCAGTGTGCTCTGATTGGTCAGCTGCCCCCACACTGCTATGGCTATTCTTGCAATGGTGTCGGTTCTGCTGTTTCAGCTTGAGTCAAAGTCTGATCATGAAAGACAGGAACAAGTTGGTAGATTCGATCCATCTTTAAAGCTAGACTGGAGCAGGATGTTTCAGAGTCGTACGTTTTTACTGTTTTAGCTCTGTGTGTTGTGTGAGGGCATGCTAAACTCGCTGAGAAGCAGGCAATAAGGATTGTGTTACGAGATGATGTCACCTTGTAACAGAGAAAAGGGCAGGAATCCCAGCGAGGCATTTCAGGCAGCTGAGAAAAATGGTTTCTGTGGGAGAGAGTTTCTCCATTTGGACGTGTACGTTTGGCTTTATGACTTTGCAGACCGTTTCCATGCACAAAAAGCTCCATAACAAATGAACTTAAATAGAAACACTGGAAAAGCAAAATAGGTCACCTTTAAGCAGGTGTGCTTGCTGAGAGCTCACTCTCTGGAACGTGTGCTTTTGCTAACTGAATTACTTTCAATGCGTCTTACCAAGCACAAACAAGAAAGCATTAGTCCAGAGGAATGCCAGCACCGTCAGAGTCAAAACTCCACCCACTTTCTATGGGAGCTTCAAGGCAAGTATGCATAATGTTCATTTATATTACAACCTCATGAAACAGCATGATGCACAAAACAGCACAGCATGCATATAGCAATACATATTTGCAATTCTTTCCCTTTTAAGGACAATGTTTGTATCCACACATTTGACTGCACACACTGTAATTATCTGGCATTACCGGAAATATTACAGCACCAAGCGAGCAATAAATCATGCAAATTCCATATTCAAATAAAACCAATGAAAGAATTCGACCTCATTTCTTTCTAGTCTGCTTGTTTTATACTTTTCATAAATGTCTTGTGATCTTCTCTTCATATTCATTCCTTCTAGACCTCCAAACCTCAACCATGTCCTGTTCAACCCCCAGTATGACGGCCTTGACAAGTTAGTCTAAGTGCTACGTGTCCAGCACAGTACCACTATCAACACTGTTCTCTCCAAAGCTGCGGTAACAGGTACTACTGTTGGCAGATCAAATCAGCCAAACGTGTTTCACCCGCTTAAGGGGTATCAAACAGATCTGCACCTTTCCCTGCATTTCCAAAACACCACCGAGGATGCTGTGCCAGTGGTGCAGATGGTGATAAGGGGGCCATCGGCACACTCGCGCCAAAACCTCATTAAACCACTGATCCCCTGATGTCGGCCCACGTTTCCATCACATCCTATCATTGCATAATATCTGGCTCCGGCTCCTCTCTTCACAAGGCTACTGATTCCGGATCAGGTCTTTCCCGCTCAGAGCCAAACACACACCATTATCAGGAAAACCTCTCAGAGCAAAACACTGACGCTCTTGTTCCTTTTCTCCTGCCATGCCTTTTCCTTTTGCTTCATTTCGGATGGTGTTTACTCACCGCAATAGAGAATTAGATACGGCAAACAAGGAGTTATATTGCCAGTTTGCACACGTGTTCATTAACAGCGTTTATTCACTGACAGTAACTCAACTCAGCTCCCAGTCTAATATGGTGAGAATACATCCTGTGCTCCATACATGACTTTAAATAGCCTAACAGAGAAACATTCTCATGAGAAGACAGACATTGTTGTCGGAGGGCTCACATATTTCTCCACCCACTGAAAAACTTAAAGATAATCACACTCCTCTGGGACAGAAGCCATGCCAGATTCTTGAGGAGAGACAGAATCTCACTCTCACCAGGGCTCAAATTACAGAGGGGCATGAGGAGGACCCGACTACCTTAATTATAACTTGAACCACTGCCAAAGCAAGGAAATGCTGAAATGTGGGGATTGCTGCTTAAAAAGTAACTGTAATAAACAATCTTAATATTGGACTAAAACATTTTTCCCCAACCTTGTACACTGACATAGCAGGAGTAATGGGATAGCAGTATGTAGATTGATTATGAAGTGACGTTACGTCCGGGGACAGCTTGGGAACGCCCACACCTGTATATGTTGTGAGCTGTTATCGTGTGAGTGAGGTTAAACACTGGCCTGCATGGAGTTTGAACGAGGCATGATAGTGGGTGCCAGATGGATAGGACATTCCATTTTCGAAGTTCATGATGTTCACGCATTCCTCAAATGTCACCTGTGTATGTCATATATGTACACGTCACAGATGGTCATACTGTAGAAGCCATTGCCACCCACGCAGTGGCTGCCCATGGGTGTTTAATGATCGAGACTAGCAGGGTCTGGTTAGAATTGTCTATGCAAACAGATGAACGATTCTGGCAGAAATCACATTCAATGCAGGAGGCCCCACACCCATATCCCGCAGGTCAGTGTACCATCCTTTAGCTTCCCTGGCATATGGGAGCAGAAGACCCACCAGAGTGCCTCTGTTAACACTGGTCTCCCAATATTTTCGGGCTGAATTTAGGGTTTGTGTGTGGTGTAGAGCCCATTAAGCCCTGAACCCCAACTGTAAATAAGGCATTGTGCAGGCTGGTGGTGGTTCCATACTGCTGTGGGGTGTGTTCTCATGGCATGGGTTGGGTCCACTGGTTCATAATTAATTCGTAATCAGTTTATATACTGCTATCCCATGACTTTTGGTATGTCAGTATGTGTATCGTTGCTGTCCAAAGAAAAACTAGTATCTCCAAACTGGTAACTTTACAGGAGAGGGCAAAAGCTTCTTTATTTTCAATGGAAGTCAATGTAAAGAGGTTTAATTCCAAGCACTTTAGGACCATTTCTGTTGGTCCAATCATCATGAGATTTTCACACTATGTAAACGGCAACTTTTGTGCTCAAATGACATAGAAAAGTCAATAGCGTAAAAAATGGAAATACACGTTTTTCTTTGGACAGCAACAATATGCAACTTATGCATTTATTTGCACCCAGCCGGATAATGTAGCTGACTACAAAAGTGACAAAAAATCATTTTGCATGAATAGAGTATGAAATGGACCTGAGCTTGACATTTATCAACACACTCACTGCAAAGCATTCTATGTAGGACATCAGTCTGCTATGAGACACTACACAGGATTTCTGATCCGCAGTGGCCTTTAGTGTAGGTCTATTATAAATAAATATGGCAAAATAAATCATTTACAGAAAGCCACGAGGGCTCCCAGACGCACAAATTAACCAAACATGCTCAGCACAGGCTTCAATCACACTGGCATTAGAAATGAATGTATCAGTTTTTATTTGGTGTTTGCCATCTTACAGACATGTATATTCTAGGTAGCTAAATTAGCTACCTAGAACTTTGCTTATTAAAGAATTTTGCCTACTACAATTTTGTTTACTGGTGGGCTGATCTGATTAACTAACTGCAACTAGTGTTTGGTTCAACAATTCTTCTTCTGGAAGTCCTTTTCTAGTTTGATAATTAACTCTCCCTTACACTAACTGAGACCTTGCACATCTCATTCTCTGGCCTTTGGAGCAACAATGCACTCCTTACACCAGTCTCTTGGAAACTGGGCTAGCTTTCAGATTTACAAATATGTTACGACATATTGTAAAGTCTTCCAGAGGTGTCCCAGTCATAGGTACAATTGCAAGGCTGTGAAGGACCAAATGGATGGACCTGTTTGCTACAGCACCACCCTGAGCAGACCAGTGCTGCAGCTCTAGTTAGTTAAGAATACCAAAAACAGAGGCTCACCGATAGTGGTTAAGCAGCTAAGCACTTACCTTTACCTGAATATGTATTTCAGCATCTATTTTTTCCCAAACAGACAGCATTTACATCTACATATACAGTGCTTGGCACTTGATCTTATCTAGGCCAGTTGATAGTTTCTTACACATGTAGGCAAAGGTATTGTTAGAAGTCTTGACAAGGTCCTTTATTGGTGTAGTGCTGTGTGCTCACCCAAATAGGGGATCGAAACCCAGTCTATAGCATGGGAGGCAGAGGTGTTACCCACCACGCTACCAACCACCACCATAACATCATCATAAGCTTATTTTTAAGGACCACCCAGAATTTTGATTTTAAGATATTCACAGGCTCCAGAAAGTTAATTACTGTATTTTGCACCTTGTTTTTACAGTTTACTTAAGCACACACCTGTGTTTTATGATCTAGCTAAGATCTCTGTACAATCAGGGTGAGATCAAAATATTGATCCCTCCCAAATTTTGCTGAATAATTCGCCCTATTACACACATTATGAATCCTCCCTGCTGAAAAAACCACCACGGGTTCAGCAAGCATACCATTCTGGTTTATGCTGGTCTACGCTGGTTTAAGATGGTATAGTGCTGGTCTGGTGCTGCTTTAGCTGATCACTCATGGTTGAGCTTTAAAAAAACTCTCGTGCTGGTGACCCAACAAAACACAACATAGGCTTGTTGTAATGGTGATCAGTCATGCTGGTCAGTCATGCTGGTCAATGCTGGTCAATGCTGGCCAATGCAAAGTATATTGAGGGAACAAAGAAGATTTGGGCCAATGATAGAGAGCCTAGAACTTAAAATGTAAGTTAATGTAATGAGATTGAATCATGTAATTTTGAGCATTTCTATTGGTCCATTCATCATGACACTCTGGCACAATGTACATAAACCTGTTAGTCACAAAAACCCCTGTATATATTGCCATATGTACTGTATATGACGAAAATGCCTTCAGGTATCCTGGTGTTATGTTTTCACCACCTTTACTGTCGACTTGTTTATTTGTCTCGCTCTCTTTCTTCCAGACACAGCAAAGCTCATGAAGAGAGAACCCTATCGACCTGCTTCATCAAGTTTTTTTCTCTCTTCCTCACTTCAACAACAAACTGTGCCCGCCTACTCCCTCTTCCTCCTTCATTTTATCTCTCTCTCTTTCTCTCTCCCCTTCTTTCTCTCGTTTTGGGCCGTTGCTCTCACGGCGCCCCTCTGCCTCAGGAACTGTCCTCCAGTCCATCCTCAATAGGGCCTCTGTATTCCCCCTCACCTCTCCTCCCTCTCTCCCTCTCTCACTTGTCTTCTCCACTCCATCCTTTATGACCCTCTTATCTGATTGCTAAGTCTTCCACACCAGCCGTCTCTCATTACACCTCTGTACAAGGCTTCATACAGTTCTTTCTTATGCCGTATGCTTACATAAGCTTATAGAGGTTAATCACCTGAGGGTCGCCCATGTGTTCTCGTGTGTGTGTGTGTGTGTGTGTGTGTGTGTATGTGCATTTTGAGCCAATACATATGTACATCTGTGCAGGCTGGGGACAATAAGTGGCTTAAAGGGCCCATAATCACAGAAAAACTAATTTCTCATAAGCTTTTTTTTCCAAACCCAGGAGTTTGAATTCACTCTCCTGTCCATACAGTACACACCACAGGGAGAAACTCTCTCCCACAAGAAGTACTTTTCTCAGCTGCCTGAAACACCTTGTTGGAATTGCAGCTCGTACCTCTGTTACAAGGTGACATCATCTTGCAACACAGTCCTTATTGGCTGCCTACTGGCAGACTTGGCAGGCCCTAACACACAACGCACAGAGAGCTAAAACTTACCAATCTGAAACTTCCTGCTCCAGTCTAGCTTGCAAATGTGGGTCAGAACTACCAACTTGTTCTGTCTGACTTTCAGGATCGACTCAAACGGATACAGCAGAACACCATTCCGTGAACAGCCACAACAGCATAGCACACTGGGCTCTTTAGGGGGCGGGGTTTAAAGACACACTCTAACACAGCGTTTCAAACAGGCCCAGTACCAAAAACAGCTTGCTTCATTCTAAAGGATGAAGAGAGTTTGGAAAATAGTCCTACAACAAATAATCATAACAATTGTCGGTACATTTAGAAGGTGACCTCAAGAGACACAACATACAGGGTGTATGTAGGATATGGGCCCTTTCAAGAGGAATTCCACCGATGTTTCTACAATTCTGACTAAACAAAGTAATTCAGAGGGATTTAGTGTGAAAAGGCTCGCTGTAGGGAAACTTAATGAGAATTGTTCAGAGTGGTGGTGATAGGGACCAGACGTCCACAGTGTTTATTGCCCCTAAATGCTCTCTTTCACGGAAAGTTATTGCATGGAATAGTTATGAATATGCTGCATAATGCCTGAAATTTGGTTTAACACTTGTTTTAAGATGTACATAGAGGTTCAGAGATAAAAACCGAGAGGTACACGGCCAAGTAATGCCTACACACAGTTCTTATTAAACTACATATAATGCTCAAACTGATCCACTGGTAGTAGTTTTGGATAGCAAACAAAATGGCTATATTTGTGTTGTAGACATAGTGGTGGCCCCTGGTTCCCATCACCACCACTGTACAGAAATCTAAGTCTGTAATGACTCTACAATTAACTATTTCACATCAGGCCACTCTGAATGACTCTGTTTACATGATAACAGTTGAATTTTGAAAGAATGGGTGGAATTTCTCTTTAGTATTTGTCTAATGGAATGTCTATTAGTAGACATATATATGAGAAGGAAAAGAGCAGTTTTAACCCGTATTGTAAGTCATTTCGGTCCATGTCTGTTCTTCCATTCATCATGAAACGCTGACCAAGGGTAAAAAAGCTGACATTTTCAAAATGGGATAAAGTTGTACATTAAAAATGACAACATGTTCGTATTTATGTGTGTTTACGTTTATGCTTGTGTGTGTGGGTGTGTGGTTTGGCTGGAGACCATAAAAGACTTAGTAGCTTTCTGGCTAATGGAATATCCGTTAGCCTGGAATGGACCTAATGTATGCAAAACTGAGACAGAGAGAGAGAGAGAGAGAGAGAGAGAGAGAGAGAGAGAGAGAGAGAGGGAGGTTTAGTAAGTGCAGAAAACAACAAAAGCTTCAGCCCTGTTGTTTTTATAGGGACTGAGTATCACACTGGCTGAGCCACTTTTCCTCTCTCTCTCTATCTAGTCTGTTGTGTGTGGAGTTTTTAGAGGGAGGAAAACTTACTGTATGTGTGTGTGAGAGAGAGAGAGACAGAAAACGTCTCTACCCATCCAACCCACTTTTAGAGAGCGAGAGGGAGAAACATTGCTAAAATTCCTCCGTCGCCAGAGAGGATGTTTATCGACCACATCTCCAGTGGAGCGCCACACACTAACATGCACTCATATCACTCGCTCTCCCTATTTCACCCTCTCTTTCTCTCTCTCTCTCTCTCTCTCTCTCTCTCTCACACACACACAAGCACACACACAAACATACAGAGTGCTGAAAGGCCTGCCTGTATAGGACCTTGTCAGACCACACCTGTTCAAGGGCAGCTGGGATAATATCACACCTCCAACTCCTGACGTGCTATCCAGCATCGTAGCAGACTAAACTGTCAGATCTGATTCAGGTTAGATCAGATTCAGCCTAAACTGCTGTGTTAAAGGGGATTTTTTCTGCATTACTCAAAGTCGCTACACAGTCATTAGAGTTTGACTGTAGAGAAAATTTGAAGACTCTTTTTGAAGGTTTCTACAGTGGTGGTGATGGGAACCAGGAGTCACCATGTCTACACCACAAATACATTTTATTTGCTACTACCAGTGAATCGACACGTGTTTTTGAATGCAGTGCTAATAATGATGACGTACCTCTACATTTTAGGCCCAAAGCTTTGTGTTTGTAACCATGTAATAGCTTACTGTGGGAGGTTTCAGGAGCATGAAACTCTTCAGATATCTGGTTCCTATCACCATCACTATGAGCAAGTCTGATCAGTAGGTTCCTTTAGAATGGACTCATTGTTATCAGAGAAAATATAGCCAATGAAAGGTCTAAATAGCAATAGGTGTCTCTTCTAAGATATAAGAAATAGCTGCACCCAGAAGGAATCAACTGACATGAATGAAACTTGGTGGGTAGGTCTGACATTGTGAGACATGCAAATGATTCAAGTTTCACCATCCATGCGACGTAAGCAAGGACGGGCCTTATCTCTGTACCTGACTGACCCAACAGCCACGATTGCAGACATTCAGCGAGCACTGATGCCCTCCATGAGTCATCCTGTTAGTGCCAACACCATTGGCAGACGGCTACACGGCACAGGACTACATGCACACAGACCGTTATGACGACTGCCCTTAACACCACGTCAACGTCACCAAAGACTGCAATGGTGTCGTGCCAGACTGTCATGGAGTGACTCAGAATGGCAGCAGGTCATCTTCAGTGACGAGTCCCGCTTTTGTCTTGGTGGAGACGACCAGCGAATCCATGTGTGGAGGGACCGTGGTCAGCACCAAGATGAACAGTTTGTTGTCACACATTACATGTCCAGAAGGCCTGGTCTCACTCCACCTCCATCCCTAACACACAATCTGCAGGAATTGTGGGAGATTATTCAAGCTGCATGGGATGGATTATCACAGGACACCATTAGGAACCTCTACAACTTTCCTGGTAACTTTTATCTGCATTCCCACACTTCCTTCTGGTTTTTGATGATGAGGGTATGCTGATGTTGAATGCTTACTGAATCATTAACATGTTAACATAAGCATATTTCTAGCCACTCTTTCATCCACTTTATTGAATCCAGAGACACTATCATATAGCACGGATTTTATGAATTTTATGAATTTTATGAAATGAACTGTAACTGATGGGGTGAAAGTGACCTTAAGGCCACTGAACAGTGTGTAGCACTGGGAAATTGTGAAAGACAGAACTTGTCCAGTAACAGAAGTGTCCAGCTACATTCTGCTACATTTCAATGACACAATATGTCCAAAAAACAGAGCACACAATAATCTTAGTGTTCAGGGTGAACCCCTTCCACCACAATACCTCTTTCAGCGGCACGTCGCAAATGTTCATATCTGACATTCCAACGGCAAAAACCACAGTGTTGCCAAAAACAGCTCCTATGGCGGCGCCCCCTCACCCCTCCGAAAGTTCTCTCGGAGAGTAAACATGAAAGAGAAGAGAAGGAAAAGAGAAAATATTGAAGGTGAAGAGGCGCCTCTGGAGACAGATAAAGCAGCGCACAGTAACCATCCAAAAACTGCTTTAAAACTCTGCTGAACGATTTAACAGCTAAACAGAAAGACATGTCTGACCACATGCGCCATCATCCAGGGAAAGCCATTACCTCAAGCAATCAATAAACACTAGAACTTGAAATGGATGGTAGGGATGTAAAAGAAACCACTTGACAACCTCATAAAGCTCTCAGATGGGCATCAGCACAGGTGAAGCATCTGTTACTCCATTTAAAACACAGGAGACCTTCAAATTACACAGGCTTCCTCGCTATATGTACGGAGGGCTGCACACATCTTTAAATCTTCTTGGTTTGACATGAGAACCAAATACCATCCAAATAGAGAACCTGTGCTCCACCTGATCAACACTATCTGAGCTATCCAGCACCATTTCCCATGCAGGAGCAACCGTTTGCATTTATTCTCAACACACACGCCCTGCTAAATACAGCCTGCAGCCCTCATGTGACTCCCTCTGGCTGCCAGAGCTAAATTACTCAGAAGCTGCCTCTCCTCAAAAACATACATGAGGTTGGCTGTTTACTATAATATAGCATCGCAGTCATATATCAGAATCTGTTATGATGAATGGGCCAATAGAAATGATCCACAAATGACTTGGAAGGAAATCTCATTACTATAATGCATTTAAGTTAAGTATGTTAATCCCCTTTCCGATTAAAGGACCCATATCTTGGAAAAAAACTCCAGTCTGAAGCAATATCTAACCACTGTTAAAGTTTCAGGACATACTATTCACTCCCCAGACCATACAGTCCATATATGAAAACTATTCTGCAGAAACAGTCCGTTTTAAATTCAAAGTTTATGTGATGTCACATATGATGTTACATATATCCACCTATTCAGTCTACAGCAGTTTAGCTCTGTACACTCATAGAAAAGTTCTACAGAATGTTTCAGCTCTGAGTGATATGCAGAACGAGACGCAATACAGGAAAGCCAATCAGAACAGAATTCATTTATCTTAGATCAGTCTTAAAGGCACAGTAACACAACCCGTTTTATTCTAAGGGATAAAGAAAGGCTAGAAAATTGCCATGTTAAAGGAATTGTAGCCATGTTTGGTACATACTGTCTGTCACACACATGTTGTAAATTAATCTCAATGAGAAAAAATAAAATACAAAACAATGTAGCATAATGGCCCCTTTAACATTTCATTCATTCATCTCCTAAGCCACATATCCCTCTGGGTTGCAAAGGGATGCTGGAGCCAATCTCGGAGGCAGAAAACACCCTGGACAGGCCGCCAGCCCATTGCACGACAGATAGACGACTAGGGGGCAATTTAGCATCTCCAGGTCACCTGATTACAGGAGGAAACCCACACAAACACTGGGAGAGCATGCAAACTCCACACAGGAAGGACCCTGGATGCCCCAGTTGGGAACTGAACCCAGGCCCTTCTTGCTGTGAGATGACAGTGCTACCCACTGTGCCCTTTAACATTATAGAAATACAATATTTTCATATGACAGTGATGATGTGCACACATAACTACCTGCTAACAGCACGCTAACGCTTCTCCACATTGAACTGCATGACATTAAATCTACGGTTCAACTGCAACACTGTACATAACATCACCAGCTACTCAAACTGCAGGCCACTACCAACCTTAACCACCAAAGCTTGCTGGTTTGTGTGGGTATTTTGACAAATTTGGGGAATTTCGGAATCAAATTTTCCTTCTTTACTTTGAAATTGGAGCCATGAGGCTCATGTTGTGTGGCGACAATGAAGGAAGTGCAGGAACATTGCGCTTTCAAACGAGTGCTCTTTATTGAACACGGTGGCCTGTAAGTCCCACTACTGCGCGGCCGGGATGGTAGGCACTAGCACTGCACCACTACCCCACTGAACAGCCCCACAGCCCAGCACAGAAAGGCCCTTGTAACACATATATACAACTTTAGACTAACAGTCTCAGCTATTTACAAGATGTATAGTCTTACTGCATGTCCAGGGTTCTCTTGGTGGGCTCCATGTATGGCCACGCCTCCCATGAGTCCCGGCTCTGTGCTAACCCATAGCAGGGCAGTACAGTTACTAGCAAAGACTAAAACTCAGTAGTCACCCAAACATCCCAAATTGCTTCTAAAAGATGCATCAGGGTCTTTATTCACAAACCACCACATGGAGGCCAGTTTACTAATTTAAGATTGCTTTAAGCCTGGTGTTGTCTGAACTAGCTTCCCATAGCAGTAATATAAGAATTACTATGTCCGAAAATGCAGTAACTAGCCGTTGTGACCTTAATGAAGATATGGACGTGGCGTGGATGTGTTGAGAGAAGCTACGGTGATGGGTTTTCACAGACATTAATTTCAGCTATTTGGGTGACTATTGAGTTCTAGTGTTTGTTAGCAATGTTAGCCTTGCATCTGTAGTTCTAAACTAATGAAGCAAAGCTTGGGCTCCAGACATCTCTTGGCTGACTGAGCACATCTGAGATCAGCTGTGTACATTTCATTGTTTGCCGAACAGTTTAAATGCTCATATGAAACAGCTGCTGTAAAGCTTTGCGTCTCAGTGCAGACCAGCTCACCAGAACCTTAGAGTGAACTAAGAAACAGGTCATTTTGTCCATCTCCTGCTAATTTTGCTGAATGCCATAACAAAGCTGGGTCAGTTAAAGACTAGTGCAGTTTTTGTCCCACTGTATACAGCAATACATACTGTGTGCAGTCAGAACGCACAAGCATAGTGCAGGTGTCTACAGTCCAGCAGTGACTCCACTCCGGGACAGTTTCACTGCTTTATTACTGCAGTCGGGCAGCAATAGCCTGCAGGCTAAAAGCCACCAGCACGGGCTAGCTCCAAAACGTCATGCTCCCAGCCAATATGTCAGACCTGCTCGTGCAGCCCCACTGCAGTAAGTGTTTTTCTACTCAAACAGCCCATTTCAGCCTCATGAAGGGTTTATTAATGAGCTGAATCAGGTGTGTAAGGACAGGAACACTAAGCAGCGTTAAGTCCAGCATGACTGGGACAGTCTGCTGTAAGCTAGTGGCAGAACATCCAGAACATGCAGCAGATTAAAGCAGGAACGAGCAGAAACTTCCTAAAGCTGAAGCACTGGATACACCGGAATCATTTCCACATACAACATGTGTCCAAAGGTTTGTGGACACCTGTTCATCCTGCCTGTCCTCTGTAAACAAGGAAATTAAAGGGGAACTCCACTGACTTCTCAAAAATTCTAGATAACTGCATGGTTGCAATGCAAACCGAGTTTACAGAGCAGTTTAATGTGAAATGCTTTGTTCCAGTGAAACTTGCTGAATGAGAAATTTATTCACAGTGGTGAACAAATCTCTAATATGAAAAGCTCTAACATAAAATGGTGTATATATACCATTATATATATATACCATTTTATATATATATATATATATATATATATATATATAT
>CM067481.1:29935246-29973144 GCA_034552555.1 Semaprochilodus insignis | reverse complement strand
GTGAGGGAGAGACAGAGGGAGAGGGAGACAGAGTGAGGGAGAGACAGAGAGAGAGAGTGAGGGAGAGATAAAGAGAGACAGAGGGAGATGGAGAGACAGTGAGGGAGAGGGAAACAGACAGAGTTTGGGACAGAGAGACAGACAGACAGTGAGGGAGAGAGAGAGACAGAGTGAGGGAGAGAGAGAGACAGACAGAGAAAGGAAAAAATAGAGAGAGAGAGGGGAAGACAGGGAGAGAAAGACAGACAGAGAGATGGAGAGACAGAGAGAGAGAAAGAGAGAATGAGGGAGAGAGAAAGAGAGACAGAGAGGGAGATGGAGAGACAGGGAGAGGGAAACAGACAGAGTGAGGGAGAGACGGAGAGAGATTAATTATTACTGACTGTTACTGACCATTACTGATTATTACTGACCGTAACTGACCATTACTGATTATTACTGATTATAACTGATTTGTACCGATCATTCCTGATTATAAATGATTATTACTGACCATTACTGATTATTACTGACCATTGCTGATTATTACTGACCATTACTGATTATTATTTATTATTCAATTCAATTTAATTCAATTTTATTGTCATTATACCAGTACAGGGTTGCACAGTATAACGAAACACGGTCAGGCTCCTTCTCCAGTGCAGTTACAAGAATATGTGTATAAATATACATATATATAGAGTGTAGTGCAAATAGACAAATAAGGACAAATAGACAAAGACAATGTGTGCAAACAGTACAGTATGTGTGCAAGACATGTGCAAAGTGTAAGAGCAGTATCAGTTAAGTATGTGGTTGTAAACAGTATAGATATATAAAGTGTCCAGTGCAGGTAGGAGAAGCAGCTTAATGTTCAGAGAAGCAGCTTAATGTTCAGACAGCTAAATTGCTTGGTACAGATGTTCAGTATAGATAATAAATATAGATAAATAAGTACGTACACAGCTGAGATGTTCAAGTATAAAGTATAACGTGTACAGTGGGGAGAGAACAATGCCTTGGGGACATCCTGTGCTGAGTGTGAGGGAGGGTGAGGTGTGTTCACCCATCCTGACACACTGTGGTCTGCAGGTGAGGAAGTCCATGATCCAGCTGCACAATGTGTTGCTTATTCCCAGTGTGTTTAGCTTGTGGATGAGTCTGGAAGGGATGATTGTGTTGAAGGCGGAGCTGAAGTCAATAAACAGCATCCTTACATATGAGTTGCTGCTGTCCAGGTGGTTGAGTGCAGTGTGGATTGCCAGGGAGACCGCATCATCAGTAGATCTGTTCGCACGGTAGGCGAACTGATGTGGGTCCAAGGCGCTGGGAAGGCTCCTCTTTATATGAGGCAGGATTAGTCTCTCGAAGCACTTCATCACTATGGGTGTGAGAGCGATGGGACGGTAGTCGTTCATGCATGTGATGATGGACTTCTTTGGGACTGGGATGATTGTTGTGGCTTTGAAGCAGACAGGAACAGTAGACTGTGCCAGGGAAAGGTTGAAGATGTCTGTGAAGGTGGGGGCCAGCTGGCTGGCACAAGCTTTCAGTACCCGCCCTGGGATGCCGTCTGGGCCCGCGGTTTTCCGGGTTGAGACCCTGATCAGTGCTCTTCTCACCTCATCTGTGGCCAGTATGAGTGGTGGCTCCTCCTCTGTGATGGGGAGCGAGGCAGTGTTAGAGGACTGAGCAGAGGTCTCAAAGCAGGCGTAGAAGCTGTTCAGTTCAGCTGGTAGGGAGGCATCTGTGGTCACTGGGGTACTGACTTTGCTCTTGTAATCAGTGATCACTTGGATCCCTTGCCACATGCGCCTGGGGTCCGAATTGGAGTTGAAGTGAGCTGCTATCTGTGAGCTGTACTTGTGCTTTGCAGCCCTGATGCCAGCCTTTAGGTTGTGTCTGGCAGCTTTGAATTCCTCGCTGTTGCCAGATTTAAAGGCTGCATCACGTGCCTTGAGGAGGCTGCGGACATCACTGTTCATCCAGGGTTTTTGGTTTGGAAGTCTGCATAACTGATTATTGACCATTGCTGATTATTACAGACCATTACTGACCATTACTGACCATTACTGATTATTACTGACCATTACTGAGAGTTATTACTGATTATTACTTATTATAACTGATTATTACTGACCATTACTGATTATTACTGAATATTACTGACCATTACTGAATATTACTGAACATTACTGACCATTACTAATTATTACTAATTATTACTGATTATTACTGATTATTGCTGCCCTTTACTGCAGCATGGGAGCACCACAGGGGACTGCACTTTCCCCTTTCCTCTTCACACTGTACACCTCAGACTTCAAGTACAACTCTGAGACGTGCCACATGCAGAAGTTTTCGGATGACACTGCCATTGTGACTTGTGTAAGGGGGGGGCAGGCGGCAGAGTACAGGAAACTGGTGGAGGACTTTGTGGCATGCTGCCGTAGGACCAAACTTCTACTGAACACTTCCAAGACCAAAGAGATGGTGGTGGACTTTCGCATGGCCAGGCCACTCACACAGCCAGTCTCTACTGAGGGGGTTGAAGTAGATCTGACTGAATCTCTTATGTTAAATCATAGGGTTATTTATCTGCACTATTGACATTTTACTGTATATCCAGTACATCTGCACTCCTGGACACTCTAGACACTTAAATACCAATATATGCACATGTGTATTATGTTTATTCAGTATTGTAATTTTCTGCTGATACCTGCACTGCCTTTTTATCTCCGTTATCTTAATGCATATTTTTACATTTTTTCTACTTGTGATCTACAGTGATATTTGTATTTTTCTGGATAGACTTTCTTGTATATATTATTGCCTCATTGTAATAAGTGAGATTTATTTATCTATAGCATAATGTGTTATTTCTAGTATATAGTTAATAGTTAATTTTTGCTGACCCGGTACTTACTTATGTTCATACCGTACAGTCTATCTATCTACTGATTATTACTCATCTAGAAATTCTCTCTGTTTTTATTTTCTTTTGTCTTTATTGATTATCAGTAATCCTGTAAATAACTGTCTGTTGTTCTAACTGCTGAACCTGTATTATTATTTTTTTCTTATTTATGTGTATGTATTTATTGTTAAATGCTTTGGCAACAGTCTACCTTCCTACTACATTCATGCAAATAAACAAGTGCTGAAACTGCTGAAACTTGAATTTGACAGGCAAAAAGAGAGGGCGAGACACAGAGAGAGACAGACACAGAGAGAGAGAGACGGAGAGACACACAGAGAGAGAGGGAGAGAGAGAGAGAGACAGGGAGAAGGGGAGAGATGCAGAGAGACAGACAGAAAGAGAGAGGGGGAGAGACAGAGAGAGAGGGAGAGACAGAGAGAGAGGGTGAGACACAGAGAGAGAGGGGGGGGAGACAGAGAGGGGCAGAGAGACAGAAAGGGAGGGGGAGAGAGGGAGAGAGACAGAGAGAGACAGTTTGTGCTTGTTTTTTGTGTTTTGCTGTACGTACTTGTGGTTGTGAGTAATACCGTTTCCACCTGCCACTGAATGAAGTGATGAATCAGTTGGTTTATTGGTGTGTTGATGTGTTTTCAAAAGTAAAGGCACCTTTTACGTGTTTAATATCATCCTTTACTTCTTTCTCAGGGCCCCTTTCTGTTCTTACTGTTTACCCTGCTGCATTCTTTTAGTCCTGAGTCAGAAAAAAACACCATTTTAATTTCATTTCCTTTGTTTTTTGTGTATGAAACAGTTTGAGCTGAGAGTGTGTGAGAGGTGCTGTTATTATTACTGATCATATTATTATTAATATTAACATTATTACTACTATTATTATTGCAGGGTGTGTTTGCACATTTGACATTACACACAAGCAATAGTAGATAAGCTGTGTTTAGTGTGACAGGCAGTTTAGATCAGGCTGTATTTTCATTGTTCTTGCTGTGTGAGAGAGCACAGCAGCAGAGCAGCCGGATACTCTGAAGAGGAGCTGAGGAAATACCACATTAAGACGGGCAGTGGCTGAAAGGCTCTGTGGGCGAGAGTGGCAGTGATCACTGAGCCTCTGGCCTCCCTCACTGTCATTTTCTCTGGATTCCTTACACTAATTACAGAAACCAACTTCACACGAGCCAGACTTCTGCAGCTCCGCTAGAGGATAAACAACAGAGCTCAGCTCATAGATAGATAGATAGATAGATAGATAGATAGATAGATAGATAGATAGATAGATAGAAAGTCAGCTTGAAAGATAGGTAGGCAGACAGCTAGCAGATGGATGGATGGATGGACGGACGGACAGACAGATAGACAGACAGAGAGACAGCTAGATAGATAGGTAGGTAGACAGCAAGCTAAATACAACAGACAGAAAGACAGACAGATAGACAGACAGCTAGGTAGATAAGTGGTAGACATCAATCTACAGACAGACAGACAGATACTCAGACAGACATATAGACAGATAAACAGACATATAGACAGATAGATAGATAGATAGACAGATAGATATATAGATAGATAGACAGATAGGTAGATAGACAGCTAGGTAGATACACAGACAGACAGAAAGACAGACGACTAGGTAGATAAGTACATAGACAGCAAGCTAGATATGACAGACAGATAGATGGATGGACAGAGAGACAGACAGACAGACAGACAGACAGCTAGATAGGCAGATAGACAGCAAGCTAAATATGATAGACAGGTCATAGATAGATAGATAGATAGATAGATAGATAGATAGATAGATAGACAGCTAGGTAGACAGACAGACATAGATAGGTATAGGTATGTAGATAGACATTTTAAAAGGACTGGTTTTTAGGAGCAGTTTATTTTCCACCTCACAGTAAAGTTCTGTTAGCATGATGACAAACAGCAGACTGTACTCCCTGAAGCTGCCGGTGTTGTTGCTTCTCCCAGGTTTGATCAGCATATGTTCTGTTCAACAAGAGGAAAACATGCAGGATCAGGTGTACATGAATATCCAACAAGCCTAGAGGGCTATCAACAACCCACACTTTGTACAATCAGACCACGTTTCTGCTTTGTTTCTGCTACTGGCACCTCGCCAACTCCTGAAACTAAACAAATGCTGGGTAAGGACAGTACGGGTAGTTGATGGCAACTGGCCCAGAATCAGTGCCTCAGGATTGTTTTGAATGAGTTGACTAGAACATGTTGAAAACAGCAGCAACCCATACATATAAACATGAATGAATAGGCATGGTTTTAGTAAACAGTGTCAGGAAATGATGACAAAACTGCAGGAAGGACACTACCAAGCCAATAACCATCAATCAGTACATCAATAACCAAGTTCTCAGCTGAAAGTACTGCTAACAGGGCAGCAGCACTAAAGAACCTGCCACCCACAGAGGAAAGAGTCAGAGGACCTCAGTTTGCGTGATGGAGCATAAGGATGCAAAGGAGTAGATAGATACGTGGGTGCAAGCCCATGCAAGGCTTTAAAGGTCAACAGCAGGGTTTTATAATGCATGTGTTCTGTAACTGGCAGCCAGCGTAGCTGATGAAGGACGGGCGTAATATGTGTGAGTTTTGAATGTACTGCAGAGGGTGTAGGATTTTAGAGGGTAAACCATAAAGCAGGGAACTGCAATAGCCCGTGTAGATGTAATAAAAGCCTGAACCAGGATTTCAGCATCTTTAGAGGTAAGCGGGGGGCGGAGTCTAACAACACTGTAAAGATGAAAAACAGCATAGTTGGTAATATCGCAACTAGAAACGATTTGTCCTAAAAACGTTCTGGGAATATGCAGTGCAATGTTCCATTAATGTTTTCAGTGGGAAGTTCCTTTTTGGAATGTTCTTTCTAAAGGCAGGAGAACGTTCTCTAAAGACATTCTGTCTCATCTCAGTAACTTGTCTCAGTACCATCCATAAAACATTTTCCGAACGTTGCGCTGGGAATGTTCTTCTGTTGTTATCATGTAACATACAGCTCTGGAAATAAAGAAGAGGCCACTCCAGTTTCTTCTTAAATCAGCATCTCCACATGTACAGCAGGTTCTTAGTGAGGAACAGAAGGTTGGGTTCTAGCTTTACTGGCAGATATAGTGAGCGTCTGGTTCATAAGAACAAGGTCAAGCAGCAAACACACAGGACAACACAGCTACAGACTGGCAGAGGGCCAAAACCACTCTCTACTGACCGTGATGAGCGCCACCTCATTCCAATGTCACTTAACCACCATAAGATGACCTCAAGTGACCTACAGAAAGACTGGCGAGCAGTGGCTGGGGTGAAATGCACAGCGAGCATGGTTCAAAAACAGGCTTCTGGATGCGTCATTAGTGATTTTCTAAATAAACAGATCTAAAATACAATATTTGATCTGGAATTTGGGAGACGTGTTTCCAGTAGTGTATAGAATAAAACAGAACTGCTCATTCAAACACAAACCCAGAAACTGTAAACCTAGAGAAACTGATCATTTTGAGCTGGTCTCTTAAATTTTTCCAGAGCCGTAATCTGTGGCCCTGTTTGACAGAATAACTGAATTGGAATTTGAACTCTGCTGCTGTTGTAGCCCATCCACCTTAAGCAGCATCTAAGGCAGCATTTAAGAGGTTTCAGACACAGCCAAGATCTATACCATTTTATTGGTATACTGGTAATGGCGCCACCCAACAACGGGATCTCAGGTCTCAGCCAACATCCATAAAACATTTGCTGAATGTTGCTCTGGGAATGTTCTTTTTTTTGTTATCATGCAAGATAATCCGTGGCTCCGACATCATCCTCCAAACATCCTCTGAACACTGCAGTTAAACCGTTATGTCTTAGTTAACATGTAATCTTATAGGAACATTATCTGAACTTATAAACATCTTTAAAACGTTCTTAGAGACTAAAACATTTTCTTTAAAACTTTATTAGAACCTATAGGTAACGTTAGCCTGGGAAGTTCTGGGAATGTGCAGGTTCCCTGCTAGCTGGGATGTGGAACAAAGCTGACACATGGAATCAAACAGGACGCCAAGGTTTTGCACAGTAGAGGAAGGGCTCCACAGAACTCTTAGACTGCACTAGGAGTTCTGTAAAGCACAGAGGTGGAACCATACAGGCTATTTTTCTTACCATGGCGTCAGTGAGCGTGTGTTCACTGATGGGATCAAGATCTCAGACATGTACAAAGACATTCAGGATGCAAACTTGCGTAACTCTGCAAAGAAGCTGCTCAAGGCGATAATGATCTGAAACATATCAGCCGCCTGCAGAAAGAGACCATCGCCAAAAAGAAAATTACAGTCTTGAAATGCTCTGTTTAAATAAACGCCACTTGGTTTGACATTTTGTTTCCAAACATAGGGAATGCAATACATCTTTTAAGTATAACACAACTGTCCAAATACTTTTTGGGGCCACTATATGCAAAGAAACTGAGTACTCCAGAGATTTCCTTACTCCAGTGATGAATTCCTTTCCTAAGGGGCAGATTGCTTTGCCCTTAAAAACGTTCACTCTGGTGGTCTCTCAGTCTCCTCTTGTCTGTGTTTGTCTGCGTCTATGATCAATTAGCCACTGACAGCGGTGAAATGTCCAAGAGTTGTTTTGTAAGGCAAGAAAGATCAAAATGAGGGCGGATTTGGCAACCTTCTGGCAGGTCAAACCAAACGTCCTTGGGGACTGACTTTGGGCCGCGGCCCTGCTCTGGACAGCCCGGAATCAGAAGAAACAGCCCAAACGCTGGCATCTAATCTGCAAAACACAACTACTAACTGTAGGCAGAGATCCACAGACTCCCCGGGGTGTTCAGGCAATCACAGACCAAAAGAGCAAAGCCATCCCCATAACGACGGCTGCTGTGCTCCTGCCAGAAGAACTCAACACCTATTATGCTCGTTCTGAAAGCAACAACAAGGACAAACCCAGAAGAATTCCAGATTCTCCTCATAGCCAGGAACTGTCACAGTCCACAGATGATTGCGAGAAAACACTCACAAAGCTGCTGGACGTGTTAGCAATCCAGCCCATGTGCTCAGTGTAGTGCTGGGCAATACATACAGGCTGTGTTCAAAACTGAAGTTGCTGAATTTGCCTCACAAGTTGGTGCCTTAGAAGGCAGTGTTGTCCATTGTGCCCGTTCTGGTGATTTGTACCATATCAGCGCTGCCACAGAGGATGATGGGATATATAAGCCAGAAAGGGATACAGCTACACTGCCTTCATTAAACAGCTGAACAGAGAAACCTCAGCAGGCTGTGCTGAATACAAATGTTACATTCAGACGTGACTGGCTGCCTCAGGATACTGTATGTAGGTAGCACTTCAGAGGTTTCAGACACAGCTATTGTCCATGCCAGTTTACTGGTATACTGGTATTGGTGACACAATACCGATTGTACCCCAGGGGGTTGTAGCCATTAGAAGATGGTAAATTGGGGCCATGAAGAGATACACACAGTCAGCAAGAATACTTGAATACCCCGTGGCACTGAAGCAATGACAAAGTGTGCCAAGAAATATTCCCCCACCATAACACCACTTCCACCAGCCTGGACTGCGCATAGATGGCGGCTTGAATTCATGTTGTTGGTGCCAAATTCTGACCTTATCATCTGTAGGGTAGAATCAATACACCATCTCCACCAGCCTGGACTGTTCACACAAGGCAGCTTGAATTCATGCATTCATGCTGTCAGTGCCAAATTCTGACCCTACCATCTGTGTGCCTCAGCAGAAATTGGGATTCATCAGACCAGGCTACATATGTCCAGTCTTTAGTTGTCCAGTTGAGCCGGTACCCAGTGCAGCCTCTGTTTTCTCTTCTTGGCTGACAGAATTGGAACATGATCTCTGCTGCTGTTGTAGCCTATACACCTCAGCATTTAAGAGGTTTCAGACACAGCCAATACACCTATAGTACAGATATTTATATTGTTTTTTAACACCTTTATTCTTATTCTATTTATTGTATCTTATTGTACTTCTCCCTTAGCGTAATACTCGTTAACAGGCTGTGATCTTGGACATGTCATACATGTGTGATCTCACCAAGACAAGTTCCTTGTATATGCGACATACTTGGTGAAATAAAGATTCTGATGTCTATACAAGTTTACTGGTGTGCTGGTAATGGTGACACCCATGAATACTGAATACAGCCTGTTCTTGGCTGACAGAATTAGAATTTGATCTCTGCTGCTGTTGCAGCCGATCCACCTCAAGCAGCATTTAAGGCAATATTTAAGAGGTTTCAGACACAACCAAGGTTTATACCAGTTTGCCGGTATACTGGTAATGGTGCCACCCATCAAACAGGACACCTGGGGGGTTATAGGTGGACAGGCGAATTGTAGGAAGCAAATATGAATAAAAAAAAAAGCAAAATCCCATAACAGAGAGTTTCTGTGCTTTAGAAATCCAGACAGGACACTTTTTTTAGGTTCCAAATAATGGAAAAAATGTCCCCTTTAGGTCCCCTTGTCATGGGAAACGAAGACATATGGTCATCATATTTCAGTGGTTTTGCTATGAACGGCAAGTGCAATAAATGGCATTTACTGCTGTAAAGCTTTAGACCAGCGGTTAAACTTTTAAGTTAGACAAGAAAGGAAAGAACTGGAAAAGAACTAAGTTCTGCAACTAGATTAGATTAGATTCCACTTTGTCACTGTGCAGAGTACAGGTACAGACCCAATGAAATGCAGTTCGCATCTAACCAGACGTGTAAAATACAGTATCATTTACATATAAAGTGCAGGAAAGTAACCATGGCAAACAATGCAAAGGCTACAATATGTACAGTTCAGTGAAGTGGTAGAAAATACCACAGACCGGTATTACAGACTGTAGTCCATCAAGTTCCACACAGAGGAAAGATCTGGGAGACAAATCAACAGACTATCAGCTCTTGCACGTCCCCTCATCTACTTTTCCAAATGCTCCTGTCATAATTCCAGTTCAGAATCTGAGAATGCTTAACAGTACTTCATTTGAGGGAGCAGCTAAAGAACGGGTGGTTTGGAATTTTAGATCTTCAATAACTTGCGAATACTTACTTGTTTTTCTCCTAAGCATTCCTTCAGGATTCAGTCCAGTTTTCCGAATTTTGACATGACCAAAATATATCTGGAGTGCCTGCATCTCATGTGCACCAAGGCATCACTCTCCTGGAAGACAACACACGGCGGAAAAATTCCAGCACACCCATCATTTTGTCAGCAACGTGTGTCCGGTGTTAACGATAGATTTAATGTTAAATCATGATCCGGACATTTTGACATCACTATTTCTTACTCTCTGCACATGGGTTTTATATACAGGATAAGGTAGCAGCATTCTCATATGGAGGCAAATAAAAAAATCATAAAGAATGTTTTTTAATAGAAACATATTTTATGGCCAGATTTTAACCAGCTACTGAACTTCACACTTTCAGATTATACACATCAAATCTCCTCAAATCTCATTAATACACATTGGCTCTGTACCTGTACTCTCCACAATGACAATAAAGTTTAATCTAATCTAATAATGCAGGTGAAATCGTGTATTTAAGTGTGTTTATGCTCACCGAGCACTTCATTAGGAATTACTATACTAATACTGGCCAGGGCCTACCTTTACTCTGAACACAGCCTCAATTCTTCATGGCATTGATTCCACAAGATGTTGGAAACATTCCTTTGAGGTTCTGGTTTATGTTGACAAGATGAGATTTCACCATGTAATTCCTGCAGATTTTATTAGGAGCACTGAGGTGCTGCCAATCTCCCGCTCTACCACATCCCAAAGGTGTTGTACTGGATTCAGATCTGGTGACTGGAAAAGCTGAAAAAGCACATTGAGCTCATTATACTCATAAAACCTATTTGAGACAACGTTTGCTTTGTGACATGACCATGCTGGAAGTAGCCATTAGAAGATGGTATATTGTGGCCATAAAGGGATCCACATGGTCAGCAACAACACTCAAATGCAGTGTTGCACTCAAATAATGACTGATTGGTTTTAAGTGTGCCAAGTAAACATTACCCTCACCATTACACCACCTCCACCAGCCTGGACTGTCGCATGGATTCATGCTGTTGGTGCCAAATTCTGATATTACAATCTGTATGCCTCAGCAGAAATCAGGATTAATCAGACCAGGCTGTTTTCCGGTCTTCAGCTGTCCAGCTTTGGTGAGACTGTGTCCACTGCAGCATTCAGTTTTCTGTTCTTGGCTGACAGAAGTGGGACCCGATGTGGTCTTCGGCTGTTGTAGCTCATCCGCCTCCAGGTTGTACACGTTGTGAATGTTGAGATGCTTTTCTGTTCACCACAATTGCACATAGTAGTCAACTGAGTTGCCATAGTTTTTCTGTCAGCTGCAACCAGTCTGGCCATTCTCCACTGACCTCTCTCATCAACAAGGCGTTTCTTTTTATAGAACTGCCGCTCACTGGATGTTTTTTTCTTTATTGCACCATTCAGAGTAACTCTAGAGACTACTACGCATGGAAAGTAGATCAGTAGATCAGCAGGAATTACTGCTTATATGTTTTGGGGATGCACACATAACTTACATTCACAACTCTTAAGAACACAGAAACATGTTCTTGTTACAACCACTTCCTACAAATGCATTATTTTTAAATATCAAACATGTTCGATTTCAGATAAAATACCACAACAGCTCTACATGGCCTCCACAGACCCCCCATGACTTATGGGTATACAGCAGCCCTACTCAGTACAAGGCTTTTGTGCTTATGAAACACAGGAAGAGCTTGAGAAAATAAGGGATTGGAAAAGGAATGTGATTGAGCAGATGAGAAGGGGTCAGCTGGTCAGCTAATTATGAGCAGCTATATTGATTGAGGGAGCAGGCTCTATATTGAGAGTGTGAAAGGCACCTTGCAGGGGGTCTCTGCTGTTCTGTGTGCGGTGAAGATGGTGAAGTCTGCAGGATCCGTCACTTTCTAAAGGCCCTGAGAGCTTTTTCGTTTTCAATTAGCCATTCAGTCGCTGTAGGCAAACAGTCCGACACTCAAATCAATCTGTTTACTCAGTCACTCAGAATCACACACAAAGCAACAGACCTGCTAACAGAATCTCACTGCCTGTGCCTCAATTTGTGAACTACACCAAGCTGTACTATACTAATCTACACAATACTACACTAATACTATATACTAATACTATACTACGCTAATACACTACAATTAGAAATATATATGGAATAAATGAATAAATAATACACTCAACATTAAAAGTTATACAGCAGTTGCACCAGACTGCAGGAACCAGGAGCAATAAATGATGATAATTTTAGACTGATATGGGCAATATTTATTGAGCTACACATACAGAAGTAGTGTCTCTCAGGATGGTGTCGGGCCTCCATGTTTGTTAATACAACATGCCAGACGTCTCAGCTTGGAGTTATAGAGGTTCCTAATGGTGTCCTGTGATAATCCATCCCATGCATCTTAAATATTCTCACACAGTTCCTGCAGATTGTGTGGTAGGGGTGGAGGTGGAGGGACACCAGGCCCTCTGGACATGTGACGTGCGACAACAAACTGTTCATCTTGGCGCTGAGCACGGTGGCCCCACACACGGATTCACTTGTTGTCTCCACCAAGGCAAAAGCGGGACTCGTCACTGAAGATGACCTGCTGCCATTCTGAGTCACTCCATGGCAGTCTGGCACGACACCATTGCAGTCTTTGGCAGCGTTGACGTGGTGTTAAGGACAGTCGTCATAACGGTCTGTGTGCATGTAGTCCTGTGTCATGCAGCCGTCTGCCAATGGTGCTGGCACTAACAGGATGACACATGGAGGGAATTACATTCTCTTTGAATGTCTGCAATCGTGGCTGTTGGGTCAGTCAGACACAGTGATAAGGTCCATGCTTGCTTATGTCACATGTGCGGTCGAGCGTGAAACTTGAATCATTCGCATGTCTCACAAAGTCAAACCTACCCTCCGATTTTCATTCCTGGCAGTTGATTCGTTCTGGGTGCAACTGTTTGTGCAACTATTTTTTTGATGAGTATTTTCCTTCAGTAACTCATTAGAAACAGGTCATTATATCAGAGTACCTAAACTTGCATACAACTGTAAGTGCACCATCACAGCAGTACAGGAGCTACAGCGTTTTTAGCTCAAGAATTTCTCCCTCAACACCAGAAAAACACAACCGTCACTTCACACGCTTGTCTCTCACATACACGCCAGCTCGCAGCACCAGCACAATACTGAATTGAATTCCTCTTCCTTGTGTTTGCGTACTGTGCTGTATTTACAGTGAGGATAACAGTAAGAGGGTAAGGAATGTCAAAAACAACACAGGCATGCAGAAACACGCAACACATGCACGTAACACATACGCAAACATAGACACGCGCATGCTTTCCAGGTACAGTACAATACTGTGATTACAGCATTACTACTGAGCTACATGACTTACATGCACCAAGGAATTAGAAGCAGCATCACTGAATCAGGACGAAACACAGCACTCTAACAAATGATGCAACTGAGTCGAGTTAATCGGACCACGTCATATGTCTTTAGGCATTAACAGCACACGCAGAGGTTCAGAAACAAAGCCCGGATTGATGTTTAGGTCTCCAAAGCAAACCTGATGAACATTTTCCTGATGAAGATTAAGATGACAGTGGTAGATTATTGACCAACATCCTCTGAAGACACATCCTTCACCATGTTTTGACTGAGTTCGCTTTGAATACTCTTAATGTGCTTGCCATCATCAGATTCATCCTCTCAGGGAAGGGGTCTGAAACACAACCTGCATTACAAAATGTTCTAAAGCATGTTGGTTTTGGGTGTACAGGTGAAAGTAAACTCCTCCGCGTTACAGCTGTTATTCAGTGGCTTTTCTGCTTGTTCCTTAAAGTAACCATAAAATTTTGTTTTAATTTACATAGCCATAGTTGAATAAGAGTTCAGTACATAGAACTGACATACCGAGAACCTCAAACACTGTTGTTTCTCCTTTAAATACAGATCCTGGATTTCCAAAAGACCGCGGTAAATTCCACAATCGTACACTGTTGCGTAACCGTCCTGACTTAATAATTACACAACAGCTCATGCAAATGGCAGACTACAGAAAGCAAACTAGCATTCCAGGCTGTGAAGGAGATCTCGGTACTTTTCAAGCCCTCCCCAGAGAACTGAACCGTCAGTGGGCATGATGTCCATCTTCAAATGAGACTGAAATTGGCTTCCTACTCGCCCGCTTCTTAATAGAATGTCCTGTTCCACCTTAAATGCTACAGCCTGTACAGGCAACAGAATGTAACTGTGGCACTATTTAAAGTGGAACTGGCAAAACAAGCTGGAAATAGAGAACCAACTTTCGTTTCCACATCAGCAGCATCCTTTAATTCAGACTTGTTAGTTTGATCTGCACATTTAACTCCGGACAGTTTCTCAAATGTTGGACAATATGGAGCAGTTTTGGACAGAGTTTAATAGTGAAGAGACTGCAGAGAAGAGCAGTTCCTCCTTTACTAACATCACATCCGCAACAGCAGCCTGTAAGTAGCAGCCACGCTGTGTCGTTGCATCAGTGTTAGCCGGTAGAAGCAGATCATCTTAGACTGAAAGTTTCATAGTGAGTAACAACTTTAATTCACTTTGTGTTGATGTCCAGATGGAAAGCATTTAGCAAGTACAGGTAATGTTAACTACTTGCAAGTCTCAAATGACGGTGTAAATGGCCATGTAAATCCACATCTGGCCATCTTTCATTCTGACCAAAGTCACACACCTTCTGTGTAGGCATCAGACAACTATTTGAAATACTGAACATGTGCAATCTTTGACTCCTTTAATAAAACAGCAATTTTAAACAGAAATGGTGGCCTCACCTCACTCTGTCTCCTCTTGCACTTTTAAGTGTATACGATTTCAACATAGTACATCAACTTCCACGAAAGTATAACTTCTCTGGACCTTTCCCACCAGTGCAAGAGTTTCATAAAGATGTTTATGCAGGATAAATCAATAATCAGGTGTCAAAACGATACAACTGCATTGAGGGTATAAATAAAAGCAACCAAAGCATTTAGTCAATTGACATGTATTACAAAACACTGAAACAGTGAACAGAAATTCCATCACATCAAACAGCAGTTAAGGCATTACACATCAAGACGTTAGGCATTAACACACAGCGTAAAATTGCCTAGAAGGCATTGTGCGTAAGACATTAGCCAGAGCTTCAATGTAAAACAAATAATAAAAGTGTTAATGCTAAATTAAAGGAAAGCATAGAAGAATAACTTCAGTTTTAAAACACCATCCCTGCTGGAAAAACTGACCCCATAAGCGGAATACTTGACCCATTCCTAAAACTACCATGTAAAAACATCTAATATCTCTATAACCTTACTGATAACTGGAATTGCAATTATAAAGTAAACCTTTGGTAAAAATAATAATCAGTTTTCATTGTGCGCATTTTCAGTAAACATGTCCATAATTGTGAATGAACAAAATCTGCTCAGATGTAAACAAAGGGCAGTTGTCATTGGTCCTCGATGTGCCACAGTAGCACAGGCAGTAGGTTTAATGCAGGCTGCTCGTGTCCTCTCCATGGACAACAGAAGATGACTACAGAGGACAAAAGCAAACAGGTATAATGAAGTCAATGAAGCACCGTTAACCAACCACTACACACTGGAACATTACAATGTACATGCATTCAATAGATTTGCGGTGTATTAACAGTATGTATTGTTGACTTACCTGCTGAAAGTCTGCCTGGTGTGAAGGAGCTCAGAACAGGCCTGTTATCTCCTCAGTATTTGGATCAAGGTCAATGTCATAGAAACAGGGGCGTGTGGGCAAGCCTGGCATGGTGCTCATCTGAACGACAAACAGCAGCCCATCAGTAATCACTACATCAGAAGACTCTGAATTTACCACTCTCTCTCTCTCTCTCTCTCTCTGTCTAGCTCTCCCACCATGATCCATGAAGAAAGCTATTTTTGTGCTGTGTGCTAAATAGCTCAGTCATTTACAAAATTACTCAGGCTATTCTGAGATCATCCACTTACGGCACAAAGAGAAGAAAGCAGTTGTACACAGTTGAGAGCATACATGGTTTCATTTTAAACAGTATGAAACATTTATCAAGGCTAATGCATTTCCTCTTAAAAAACAATAACAAAAACGGGACTCATTAAGCTCATTTTCAGTGTTCATGATTTTATTTTTGGGGTCTACTTGAGTAGCTATACATATTGAAATTTTCCCAAAACACAATATTCCTACTCATACTGTACATCTGTATACACACACTGTCTGAAACACTCTGTTGGCACTCCTGTTTCTTTAAGCTCTGCCTCCTGATGAGCCCAGAGTGCTCTGTTTGGTCAGCTCACCCACCATGTTCTAATAGGCAGCAGCGTTGTGTGAGGGCGTACCAAGCTTGCCAGTATTGTGTTAAGCGATAACATCACCTTGTAACAGAGAAATGGAATTCCAACAGGGCGTTTCAGGCAATTAAGAAAAGTGGTTTTGACTTGTCTTTCACAAGTATAAGAATATATCTAACATCTCAGAATTGCCTTTTGAAAAATGAACAGCAAATTGGACAAATGAAGGGTGGTCTCTGACTTTGCACAGTGCTATAGTTCTGAAGTTTTGAAGTTGCATTTCTTTTTACTTGTTTGGAACAGTCAGTATGGAAGCTCAAAAACTACTAGATAATAAATAAATAAATAAATAAATAAATACATAATATGGATAATAATTTATAAAATACGTCTATGTAATGGTCTACCAAAACAAGTGTGTCTGTAGTGTTTTTTTCTTTTTCCAAGCTGCTGTACATTTCATATATTTCTATATATTTTATATATACACTTTAATGGAAACAAGCTGCTGGGCAGCACACACTGCAAATCCTTTAAGCATTTTTATTTTATTGCTTGCAACTTTTGTGCAGGAAGTGTATGACAACATGGTTACTGAGGTCAAATGATTCAAACGAAAAAATTAAATTCAAAGTATTCCTTAGCCTTAAAGCCCAATAAACATTTGATCAGATTCAGTGAATATCTCCTGATGGCCATTCTGTGCGAGCACTGGAATGAAATCCGATGTTAGCCCACAGCCCCGGAGCTGTAAATGGGAAATAAACAAAACGTCTCAGGTCGAGTCACCCGACACTCTTCTAGCAAATCAGCAACAGTGGGCGTTCCTGCTTGTGCACAGGACAGGGGGAGGGGAAGGGCTACGCACTGAACTCTATGCATTGTCAAGAAGAAGACGACATGACGGAGAAACTGCCAAAGAAGATATAAAGAACAAAAACTGAGAAAGAAGAAGAGACACTTTCTAGAGCTGGGTTGAAGGCTGAAGCTAGGTTTCTGTTCGAGAATGGGAAAACAAAAAAAAAAATAAATAAATAAAAATAAATAAATAAATAATAAGCTGGTAAAAAAGAAGCCAACTTCAGCTTCACGGAGAGCAAAAAGGTTAGTTTTATTACTTGCTGTGTCATTGTTTGCTCTCATTGTATATCATGGTATTGGTCTGTACACCGTTTGCAAAGGAACATTGCTGCATAGATTGCTAGCCTACTGGCGTTCGTCTTGGCATTGGGAGGGGCGGAGCTTCTGAAGCTGAAGGAAGGGGTGTATTTGTCTTGCTCTTGAGTTCCAATATTAGCAATCACACAGCAGCATCGCTTACTGGAATCCAGAACATCCTGTTTTACTAGAGTATAAATGATGCACATGGAAACACCATCAGTCATTCGTCAACACGGGCAAGATCAGAGACTACGGCAATGAAATGAGACCAGACTGTTGTTGACCTTCTTAATTCAGGCAGTGGCTAAACCACTGAAGTTCTTGTGAGCTTGCTTGGAACATTCTGCACTCATATCCTCAGGAGGATGGCTTGAAAGACATGACTTTCTCCAAGCATCACAGCTGGACACTTGATTGAAAATGCTGATTGCATCCTGTTTTTTTGACTGCAGATCGTTCCAGCCCTCAGAGCAAAACCACACTGAAAGCTGGAGAAGAGTTTCCCCCATCAAGAACTAAGCACTTAGAAAGATATGGACAGACATCATATGGAGGAGCACGTGTGTGTATTCCATCGCCTCATGGAGCACTCTAGGACAACACCATTACCGAGTGCTGTGGCAAAAAGAAGGGTGTATAAAAGTACTAAACGCCAATAATTAAGACTTGTGCTTTTGAGGAAATGAGCATTTCATCTCCAGTTCAATCATTTTACCTTTGCAAAGTTAAATTTCTCTCATTTTCAGTGTACGATCAGGCTAACAGCCATTTCTGTAGCCGTTCTTGTATTAACCAATGACTCGATGAAGGGTGAAGTATGAATGTGAATCTTACATTTTAAATCACCACTAAAAGATTCTACTGTAAACAAGCCAAATTTAGACTTTCCCCTGGAAATCCTCTCCATAACAAGCTTAACAAGCCTGACGTAAAGAGCCCAGAAAGCCAATAGCGTTTTAATGTTATTTTAACAAGGCCATAAAAGCCTTGTTCTGTCTCAGTTTCCACGAGACAGAAAAGGTCATAAGCAGACAATGAAATGGACGGTACAGTAAATGGTCATAGCATTATTGATTCCACTGCAAGTACTCAAGAGGGTCTGCTCTACTCTTAGGTCCAACTCGGCACCACTGGCACCAAAAGCTGGCATATTTGACTGGGAGCCATGCTTTAAACAGAGGTTCATTAACAGTGAATAAGTCTTCAAAAAGTGCAGAGTGGACGCAAAAGCGTTAATGTTTAGGTGCATTAAGGTTTCATCTGCTTAAAAGATTCTAAAGTCCAGCTCTGCTTACGCTATCTGGATATGGATTATCCATGGAGTGGAGCGTGTACTTGGATTCAGGCTCAAAGCTAAGTAGGTCAAAACAAATTCCCCAACACCAGCTTGAAAAACATCATCAATTACAAGCAAATCTGGTAACTTCTAAACTTTCAGACTGGCAGACACCTCCCAACCGCAACATCCAGGCTGCCAAAAACATCCACATGAAACCTATTTTTATAAAGCTGCTAGGTGTCTTCGTAATTTGCTAAATTAGGCTATTCTAAGATCATCCAATTGCGACATGAAGTACAGAAGGCAGCAACACTTTATTTGTCTTGAGGATGAGATTTCAAGGGCTTTTTTGTTACTAGTTCTTCAACAAAAGTGTAGAGTCTGAGTAGTCTGGGCAAGATATACCACATTTAGCACTCAGCACTGGTATCTGCCATTAATAAGCATTACACCATCTTTATCACCAAATACATACAGCTGACAAAAATCAGCAACAGAATGTGAAGAAATTCCATTTTTGCTGGTGTGTCAGACATCCATGTATCATACTGCTCACTAGCTAGCCCTGGCTCATCCAGTCTTGTAATACCACTTTGTACCTCAAGAGATGATAGAGAGTTGCTTTAGTGTTGAGTCAAATCAGTCCAACACGAGAGGCTGAAGTAGCAGCACTGCTGTCCCAACGGCATATTCTAACCTCTCAGTCTTGTTGAAGTTGCTGCTTCCAGTTAGTTCGTTTAAGGACAGGTAGGCAAAGGAAGAGTAAACGCAATGATGGCTGAAGCTCTTGGCAGGTGACCATTATCACCACCGCTGCCCACTTTTGGCAATAACCCACATTCACCAGCAAACAAAAGAAGTGGCATAAAGAAGAACCAGAACAACAGTCAACTTTGATGCTGCTTTCCACCACTGGAGACTCTCTTGGCGAGTAAAGGGATGAAGTTTGATGCTGAACTCACAGCGTTTCTTCTAGATTGGTAAGGAGTGAAGAGGGAGGAGAAGGGACTGTGCATCTCCCAGTTTGGACACCACCCAACATTTTTTAGGACAAGAACACAAGGTTAAAAGTCCAGTGTTGATTTAAGGCCGTAAGGTCTTAGGATCTTAATGTCAGTATTACTGTGTTCTCTCTGTAACCCTACCGTAATTTACAAACATTCTTGAACCACCAGCAACGAGACATGGCACTGCAGGAACTATAGACCAAGCACAAACTGCAGAGTCCATTTAAGCATTCCTACTTTGCTGCACGGTGCTTGTTCCACCAGTGTCGTGACACACCTCTTTATTCTTGTCAAAACAACAAATTTGGGGTCATTGGTCATCTTCCAAACCCAATTGACTGCATAAAACAGAGCATAGCATAAATGAAAATCAACTGACTGGCAAAATCTGATTAAATTTTAAGATCAAATTTGATCGTTTAAAGAAAGTAATACAGTGTGACCACATGTGAACAGATCACGGGTCCAGAAAATGACTCTCCTAGACTAGGGACAACGGAGCAGATGCACAGATCCACTACACAGGAAGAAAACAAAGCACAATCATGTTATCTGAGGTGAAATCTAGCTGAGGAAATCAGTGAAGGGTGAGCAAGAAAACCAACGATGATGGCTTCCTGAAAAGCTGAAGAATGATCCATATGAATGATCTAAAATCCATATGGCCATATCATTAACCATCTTCATCTGTCCAACTGCTTGCTTGGAAGAGCAGCCAGCACTTTAACATGCTATGCTTTAGCATGAAAGTTGCCTTTGATGAAAGCTGAACAATCACACCCTTGTAGTCTAAATGTTTAATGATATGACCCTTGGTCAACAGCACCAAGTGACCAGTAGTCATGCCATTTGAGCAGTCTTTTCTATTTCCCAATTCATCTCTTCCCAACTTAGCAGCCTCCTTTATTCTCTCTCTTCACAGATCAAAGAACAAATTTATTTCTGGCTCAGACCTAACAGAAGCTGAAATTAGAATCGTCCTGAGAAGACTTTGCTCTTGTCTGAGGGCTTGGACACTGTGTACAGCACAGCTTGGTGCTGTTTCAGCTTATCGGTTAATTACCAGGTTAAGCAGCAGAGCAAGGAAATTACCAAAATGTGGTAGACCCCGACCATCCAGGACCCATGCCGGGCACCTCTTGTTTACAGACTTATTAGAGTAAACAAGCTTCTAAGCAGAGGAAGGGGCTGGGTTGATGACCAATTTCCTGTCTGAGGATCCAGCCTCTGTCAGTTGTTTCGAAAGAGCTCAAACAATCAGACAGCTGGGTATCAAAGAGTCTCAGAGATACAGAGAAAGACATTTCGTATGTCTTTGATCAGAGTAATCTGTCTCCATTCAGTTCCAGCAGTGGTGCTATTCAGAGTCCAATCTGAGAGATGTAATGACTTCACAAATCGGTAGGTAATCATCCCTGATTCGAGTTCACAGGTGACATCACACTATAGCATTTCATTACTTTGAATCATAACTAGCAGGCGACAGATACATGGCTTGGTTGATTAAAACAACCAAAATTACAGATACCATGGGTTTACTGCCATTAGCAGAAATGTGTGTGTGTGTGTGTGTGTGTGTGTGTGTGTGTGTGTGTGTGCGTGCGTGTGCGCGTGCGTGCGTGCATGCGTGCATGCGTGTGTATATATATATCTGTTTCACCCTGTTCTTTATAAAAGCATCCATTCTCAAAAGCAGGATTTGTTGGTCATGTGTGTTAATTACTGGTGCTTTGACAGATGTGCAAATTAAAAAGTAATATCCCCATGACAGACCCTGGATTTTTAACTTCACACTGGTAACAATCTGGATCTTTTTCTTCTCTGGTCTGGAGAACACAATGTGGATCCATAAAAAAAAAAAAAATAGACCACAGTTCACGTTTCCACAGTGTATCCGTCTTTCAGATGACCCTAAAATGTCAGCAGCGTTTTAATTATTTATTCTTTTGACAATCAAATCAACTTCATCCACACCAACACTTACACATCTTACACATATATAACCTGAAGCTGAAGGAGGTAATTTTTAAGAACTAATCGATTTAATGTAAGTTCTGTAATTTGCTGTCTCACACACTGAAGGCTTTCTGCAGATGTTTTCTGCTTAAAAAAGGGGGGAAATCACCTGCCTGTGCCCTGTATCATGTACAGAATGGGAGTTTTTTTCTAGTTTTTTTATGTAGTTAAGATTTTTGATAATCAAGCCATCTTAAAACCATTCAGGTATTTTTAGTGTTTGCAATCCATTTAGTTTCATAGACCTGACTGCAACAGATTCTGACTCCTCTGCCCAACAGTGGAATGAAATAGTGGCATGATGTCAGCAGTTTAAAACACATCCACCTTGGAAAGAGTTTTCAGCAGGCTCAGTTTTCAATGAGCAAGAACGCTGATGTGCAGACTAGAGACTAAAACTCAAAAGAAACTACTTTTTTTTTTCCTTCCAATAAACACCTGGATACGTGCAGATGGGACCCAAAATATCTGGAGCAGTTTTCATTTTTGACCATATTCATTTACATCGGCTATTCATCCGAGACAAAATGTTCACATTGGTTGGACCATACCATCACTATAAAAGACTCCAATATTCTCACGGGTCACCTGGTGTATAAGTGAATTGTACTTCACTAAAAAGCCAATCATTCAGCTGTAACATTCCATTTCCTCACACTGACAAGACTATTATGTGACCGATCATTTCTGTTTTGCCCATGACCAAACCACACATACAGGTCACCGTCCACAGAGAGCAGGAATTTTCCCACCCTGCACACATTGAGCCCACCATTTACAAAGAAGTAATACTTAACTGAACCGACAACCATGCAGTGCCTATTATGCCTCCTTCTCCTTGGTACAGCAAACAACAAAAGGCATTAACATACTTAAATCAACAACGACTACATTTAAGAAGACAGAGTATGTGAATGACTATAGCCGCACGATAGCCATTCCTACAATTTAAGAGAGTTCAAGTACCTACTACCAGAGCCACGTCTACCGAAGGCCTTTTAAAGCAGGAAGTCTGCTAGATCCTGGGCTTCTTAAATGAGGCTGTGAACATGAACATGCATTAAGCTAATGGATTCAATCTTCATGGCTCTAATGCAGCACCAGTTGCACTGGACTATCTTTTATAGCAACAGCATTTAGGAGGAATCCAGAAAAAGAGTCAAGAGACAATAAAAGCCAACATAGTTTGCAAAACATGTAACAATGGTGGGCCTGTTCGTAATGTTTGAGCTCTCATGTGTCTGCTGGAACACAAAATATAAATAAATAAATGATAATTAAAAAAAAATAAATAAATAAAAAAAACACACACGGAAAGCCATGCTGCTGTTGTGCACCCAGGCAAAAAATTCCCTGTATTATTCCCAAAGACAATACTCCATTATGCACATGCAAGATGATGTTAAACAATAAAAACTTCAGGGCTTGAGTACGTGTTGCTGTGCTATTTGAAAGGCAGGATGCAGCACTTGTCTACTAAGCCAAATATAAAGCACAACAGCAGTCCAGGTTTTTAGGCCACTGGTCACTTCAATCACTGCAGCTCACTGCTTTACAAAGGGAAGCCAATCTGAAATATAACGTGATGGGACTTATCTCTAATGTCTTCTGAGCTTTAATTAAATCACTCTGCATCAGCGGGCGGGGCAAAATGGTATAAATCACTAATATATATGTTTCACCTCTTCCTCCCATCACCTCCACCCGTCACTGAGCAGTTAAAATTGCACATATTTCATAGCATATGCATCTCCTTGTATCTATGCTCATTGTCAGTGTCACTGCAGTGCTGAATGATCTACTACCCAAATAATACCTGCTCTGTGGGGGTTCTGGCCACTGAAGAACAGGGTGAAAGGGGGTTAACGGACAGACTACAGTCTGTAATTGTAAAAAAAAAAACCTACCAATGTGCACTATATTTGACTGTATATGAAAGTAATATTTGTTTGGATATTTTATCAATTCAATATTTTTGCCTTCCATAGAACCGCAGTGGAAATACATACAATTGAATATATAATAAAAATGCACTTCTGATACATAGCAATAGCTTATTGATAAACTGAAGATGCAGTGAATGGCCATAAGCTTGCTGTTAGAAAGTTAAAGGGAAAGCGGGTGCTGGTATTTTAACCACACAGCATCTCAAACTTCTTCCCCTCAGCATAACACAATGTGCTACATGACTGTTACTGTACATCTGCTCTAGCGTACAGAGATAAAACCCGTGTGGAAGTGGAATTCCTTGAGCTCTATTGTTCTCTGGCTGAACCCTCCCAAACATTTCTTCAGAATGACATCATGCACTTCCTAAAGCTCACTCCACCTCACCGTCCCTCGGGGGCCACTGACCACTGGGGAAGCTCACGCGTCCCACCACTCACACAGAGATGCAGACGAGGAACAAGTGCTTTGCTGCAGTAATCAGGGCGATACACTTTACGGTGGACCCTGATCCCTATTTCTTCACAGCTAAATCTGCCTATTCTGTTGTATGTTTAAGTGAAACGGAACCAAGACAATAACTCTGCATATTTGAAGCTAACACTATGTGAGCTAAATAAATGCAAATCATATCAATGTCTAAAGAAAAACCATGTATCTCTACTTTTGTCGACGTTTACTTTTTGCATCAGCTGAACACAGCAGCTGCTGTTTACAATGTGCGAAAGCTTCATTATGCACTGACCAATACAAATGGCCAAAACCAGCTTGGGAAAAGGTCCGGTTCCATTGACTTGCATTCAAGTTACCCACATCAGATTAGTTTTTGGCACATGCATATTTGTCTTCATACCTCTTGACACAATGCGAAATACTTCCATGCTGATAAACTGTTTGCAATCACACAGAACACCACTGAACTGCAGCATAAACGTATTGCACTCCATAATAACAGCTCAAAACAGGTAGCAAATTATGTATGGGGAGTGAATACTGTCCAACTCTAACACTGCCCGGTCCCAGGCATGCACTCCCAGTAGTACTGGCTAAGCCAAATATTGTGTTTTCAGACAAATAAAAAGCTAGGAAAACAATTCCAGTTCCAATCCATGGTTGCCACAATGTGGGCAAAAACAAAGAAGAGTTGAAAATACACACTCATCTTTCTCCTTACCTCAAGTCACGCTTCACACTACTTTACTTACTTACAGATCAAAACAACTACCTTCCATATAAATTTCAAACCTCTGTTTCCACACGAATCCGGACATTCATTCCGCCTCTGTTCATTTCCAGGCATGTAAATCAAATTGAAGGCATCAGCTTTTCCAATAGAATTATGCCTAATTACATTTACAATAAACACAGGAGGTATGACATCCCCACACAAATCTCAATTACTGCCATTTAGAGATGCAGTCGACGCTCATAGACAGTGGTGTGGTTTTAGTTTCACAAGTGGTGGACACTAGGAAGTAACTATAGGGATACTGCCAATACAGTGGAATAACCTCTCATCAGAGCACTTACATCTGATTTCTTATTTCTTTCCTTGATAGTTTTGAATAGTTTAAAAAAATACTCCTCTCCTCATCTCGACTGTCAAGCATACAACCAGTAACAAAGCATTTGTTCCCAACTCTTTACTAGCTTAATGCTGGTAGAGAGGTGACTGCTACAGACGAGGCTTAGGCAGAGTATAAAGAGCTGGGTTAAGTATAAAAGGAGAGGAGAAAGGCAGAAGAAAAGCAACAACATGGAAATAAAGAAATAAAGTGAAAGAGTCTCACAGACAGGAAAAGAGAAATAAGGTTAGAAAGAGAGAACACATGGAAAGTCGGAAGAACGGGCAGTGTGGAGGTGAAAGGTCACTAGTACAGGCAGCCATGGCCACCAGCAGCTCTGCGGAGATGAAAGAGCGGGGCCTAGACCGCGTCCCAGTATGCAGCGGGGCGTTCACCTCGGCCAGCCATGACCCCATGGCCCAGCACAGCCAGCACACAGCCCGGAAACACACTTCCTACCCCACGCCTGACCCTCTCAACAGACGCCGCTCATGACCGGGCCTAAACAAGGTCAGTGCAAGAGCGAGAGCGGTTTGATAATGAAAACTGTCAGTGATATAACTGTTCAACAGCCAGCCAATTCATCAAGTAACGTTAAATGCATATTGAAACATTTAACTGTCTCAGCTAGTTTCAGTTAAACAGTGCTGTGCTGAGTGATATGATTATTAACTTGTCAAATATAGTAGTATTCAAAGAGGACAGGTTTTACATGGAGAGATGAAGTAATGCAACTTCACCACAGGACACCTGGAAATGTTTATGACCAATCCACACATCATATGGAATCTCGGTATACAGAGATGGGAGTGGTTACATGATCTACACATTGCTGTGACACCAATAAAGTTCCACAAGAAATGTATTCAGCTGCTCATGTTATGTTATATATTTTATTGATCCTACAAGAGAGATGTGTTGTATTTGCTGAATAACAGCAGTACAGTGTCATCACAAACAGAGAAGCTGGGGAGGTACACTCAGCCAGTCCTGAGATTTGAATGCAGTGTGTCATTAGCTTGGGAAATTATAGACAACCAGTCAAAAGTAGGAGTAGCCATACTGGCTTGATTGCGTTAAGGCTTCCTTGAGTGGCTACATGAGGAAAAAAGCACCTTTTTCACAGGATATGATGAAATATTAATCTACAGTTCGCACAGAACAGATATATCCTGAGACAACTTCCACACTTTGTTTGATGGAGGTAAAATCCAGAAGCATCCAGTCTGTAAAAATTAAATCTATTATTAAAATTGCTTTTAATAACACCAGTAATAATTACACCACCCCAGATCTCCATGTAAAACTAATCCCATCCAAAGAGTACTCACTGAGGGTTTGAGTGACTTCAGGTTTACAGTTAACAGTCACATGGTGAGCGGTGCAATGGACTGGTGGCCTGTCCAGGGAGTTTCCTGTCTTGTGACAAATGAGCGCTGGAACAGGCTCCAGCACCCACCATGACCCAGAAGGATGATCGGCTTAGAAGACGAACAAAAGAATGAATGAGTTGTGTGCTGAAAGTCAAGACGATGTCGACTAATTGCTGATGACATCATGAATAAAACCCAAAGAAGGGAATTCTCAATCAGTCAGACTCAAAAACACTGTGACAGACAGACTCAATAGGTCAAACAAGTGTGATGTGCGCTTTCCAACCAGCCCTGGATTGCACCGCTAGCCTTTATGGATCCAGACATACTCAGACTTGTACACACTGGGCAGTCTCGCTTAATAGGATTACAGGCTGTTATGCCTCCTCTCCAACCAATATTCAATATCTGATCTATGAAAAGCTGTAGAGGTGTTAAAAAAATAAATAAATAAATAAAAATAAGCCAATAATAAGTGTAACATGAACTCAAAGCACCTCAATAATAAACTGTGTTCACTCAAAATTTACAAAAGTGTTTCTATGCCATAATAATAACAATAAACAAGCATTTTCTAACATCAGTGGGGACTGACGCACCACAGGAGAAGAAGACGACGACTGCAGCTTCTACACCAATACGCAGGGGCTCACAAAAAAATAGCACCAAATCAACTGTAAATTCTTTTACAGTGCAATAATGACCGACCCAATCCAAACGAAAATGCATGTTTTTGTGACACAATGAGAACGACAACATAAATGCCAATCAGGTACCAATCATTCCCACTTCCAAGAAACAATGACATCATTTTCTTCATTCGCATGACAACAAACGGCAACATTCACCACATGCGAGCGTTTAAACGATAGAACAGTAATAAAAACATAAACAAAGCTACGTGGAATGCAGGGAGCAAGATTCCAGCCATGCCAAAGCCGGAACACAGGGACGGAGAAGTCTACAGTGTTCCAGCTGGGTTTAGGAAAAACAAAGGAAAACGTAGGAAGACCCCAGGGCATGGCGTAGCGCTGTATTAATGAAAAGCACACGCGAAAGGGCCTTGCCACTCAAACGCTGCACTGACCTCACTTCACACAATCAAAATACAGATGTTATACGAGTTGTTTTCACAAGCCTCGGCCAAACCTTCCATTCTTTTGATCATGTACTCCAACCCTGAACATGGTCTGATGGAGCTTCATTAAAAACGCCATCACCCCACGCACTGAAAGCAAATCAGTCTCCATGCCTTAGGCCAGGCAATATTGGCTATTGAGAGCAACAAGAGAGGAGCGAAGGAATTTCTTCCCAGTGCTGTTTTTAAAATTCCAAACCAGGTCACAAATCATGGGTAGAACTGGAATTCTGGAAGCGATTAGCAAGCACAACAAAAACAACTGCCTTCAATTACTGACCAATTAACAGCTGGAAGGCCGAAAGAGAGGGTAGAGCTGATAATACACGCACACTTTAAAAGGGAGCGGCAAGCACAAACGGCCGGGAAGGAGGGAGAGAGAAAAAAAAGAGAGAGGAAAAACAGAATACTAAGCAAACTTTGCATTATAAACCCATGCAGACAATCTGGCATAGTAGAAGATCATTAAGCAAAGCCCTTACGGGCAGGGCTGATCCTAGCCTTCCCAGGGCCTTGAGGATAATTTGATTATTTGATTTGTGATGTCCCAGAGAAGACAAAGTAGAACATTAAAAATGTCTGTATAATACTATGAGTGTTAGGTGAGTGTTAAATTAAACATCCAGCAAGGCATGATTAAAAATATAGGATATAAATATGATTATTACATTTTTTCAGGATTTGCGTGACAGTTAGCACAATAAACGTGAGGCTGCTGTTTATTTGTCATACTACACAATTAAGTAATCAGGATGGATTCTACTGGTAAATGGCGAAATTAGCAGCACAAAATCAGTCCTCCCATGACCCCTGACGTGTCTCTCCTCTGACCACCTTTAAGCTGGAGAGTCCCGAAACTACACCGCGCATTGATTCACACACTCTATTTATGAAATAAGACCACCATGGCTTAAAATCAGCTCACCAGATCTCTTGATGTATGGTTAAACTAATGAAGGGGCACCGGGCACCTACAGCCAAGGTCTAGCTTGCTAGCTTTGGGTTATGCTGGTTTGGTTATGCTTGCTTTAGCTTGTTAGCTTGTGAGTCTTAAAACTGCTTTGTGTGGGTGGGGAAGGACACGTCCGCCGTGATTGGTAAAGGGAACGCTTATGGAAGGGTTACCCAGGATTAGGACCGCCTAGTTTACTTCAAGAGAGAAGGAGAGAAATATTTTGATGACTCGAAGGACCAACAAATCATCAGTACTTTTGGTGGCTAGCAACAGAACATGCAGCTACCTGCATCTAGACTCATCTCACTATCAGCAGCTGTTCATAGATTTTCAGAAATTAATGACGAAGTCAAAGCCATTCTGCCACGCCTGCCACTACATGCAACTACGTATGGATGGCAGAAAAATAGCAGCTTATTGTTGTTACACATGTTCAGTCAAAGTGTATCTGGATATCACAAATTGCTAGAATTTTTTTTTTTTTTTTACAGAGTGCATAATAATAACTAACTATAAAACATATTACATCATTCCTATCATGTGGAGCCCTCTCACCAGATGGGGGCCCTACATAGCTTGCATTTAAGAAGAACTGCCATTGATCGCAGGACTTTGGTCCCAGAATTTAACAATGATGACCAGCTGTATCAGAAAGGAGACTAGGTAAATTATAGCCCTCATTTCTGATTATTTATAAAGCTCTACTTCAGGAATCTTGATAATAATTTGCTACCCAGTAATGCATGCTGTATTACTTACCAGCTGAATGTAAAAGACTAGTATAAAAGTATAATACAGGAGAAGAGAGATTCATCACTCACCGTTCCAACCAGTGGGTAGATAAACCCCGCCCCAATGCTGGCTCTGACATCTCTGATTGGCAGAATAAAGCCGGTGGGCACGCCCTTTTTGTCCGGCATGTGAGAGAGAGATAGGTGGGTCTTGGCCATACAGACAGGTAGAGTGTCAAAGCCCTGTGAGGACAAACCAGGGCAAAGTTAAAAACAATAGGTTCTAATATGATCACACTTTCTATTGCGTTATTATATTTGGCTGACTTGAAAGTATAAATTATTCTATTAGCTATAGCTTAAAAGTCTGTGAGACATATGTAGCACCAGTGGGGTGGTAACAACCCTTGTAGGGAGTCGAATCTCAGTTAAACAGACTAGCATTTCTAGTACTATTTAAAGAATACAGCAATAAATAAACGAATAAACCTTCTTACCTGCTGACTGTAGTACTCGATCTTAGCTTGGGCTTCAGGCGACAGCTCGATGTCATCAGCCCCATAAACCTTCTTAGCGATGGTACGAATCTTCTCCACTATGGGTGTCTGTGGAAAAACGTTATTATTTTTAATAAATGCATTAAAACAGGGAGGACATCACAAGAAAATGTGTCCCCTCTTGGGGGGGTCACGGCAAGGGAAATGAATTTCTAAAGGCATAGAATGTCTTTCCGCATTCTGATGCCCATAAATCTTCATTCCCTCCGGCCAGACTTCCAGCGTCCAAAACGCTAATCAGATAACAGGGACAAGCGGCAGATTGGAGTGAAACCTTGCCTTTTAAAGGGATCACTTAATCAAAGTCACAACTTCCCGAACCCACAGAGTTTAACTCAAACCAGCTGATGTTTTTACCAATGCTTTAAAAAGTCAAACGGAAGGGTTCCGTCCCAGCCTCACACATGGGAATGCCAATGAGCGCATAAGCTGCTGGTGGAGGGGAAAAGGTTATTTAAAGATGTGCGAGGATCTGTAGTTGCCCCGAAACATGGAACAGTTGCTGTTGTATAGTGTTATTCCGAACAGAGGTCTGTGTTTCAGGCCACACTTGGGCCGTTTTTTTTTTTTTTTCTTTTTTTTTAACATATGACATTGGACTCATTGAACGACAATCTTTGGGTTTGTTTTCTAATAAGTAATAGTTTTTTTAGGCCATAGGTTAGTTATTATTTTAAACTACAAGCAATTCACATTTTTTGGTTTGGGGTACATCCTGTCAACACAGGCTGGTTACAGTCTTTTTCGCCATGTACGATACAGGAGATACAGGAGGAATGGCACGTTCATCTCATATAGTCACACTGACTGTGGATGCAGCCATTCAGCAGCAATACAAATGGGTTTGGGTTCCAAATTTAGTAGTACCAGTCAGGTCTCAATGGGTCTCAAAATTAAGGTTTGGGTTTTGGCTTCAGTTTCATGCCCGTGCAGACCACCAACCCCAAAGCCTGGATTCAGTGATTTCATTCCTCAACTACTCAGGCACTTAGTATTGATTTTCCAGCTGACTTATTCATGAGCTAAGACCTTTCCAGCAGTCTTTAATACAAACAATAAATATAAGAAAGTGTCAAAACAGGCATTTGGAGTGATGCCACTGAAGAGCCACTTTTTGGTCCCTAAAGAAGCTTTCAATTAATGATTCTGTAACCGATTAGAAGCCAAAGAACTTGCAATTCTCAGTCCTAACTTAAGAATAATTAGATTACATTGTTTTCTTTAGATATAATAGACTCGGATAAAGAAGTATTTTTGTATATTACATGTGAGTGTTAAGAACCTCTTTCAAGTCCAAAGAAACTCCACATTCTGTAAAGGTCTTAAAACCAATTCAAACTTTTTCTTAGAAACATAAATCCAGGCCAAGAACCATTTGGGAACCATTATTTTTAAGAGCGACAAACTGGGATTATACTTGCAAACGGTCTCTGTTGAAAACTGGCAAGAACACTGCACTAAGCTAAGCAAGCTGCAGGCTTCTAAAGCTGGAACCATGGGGATCCACCAAAAGCTCCTAAGCACCACGTCTAATTTCTACCCAGAAACCAATAAAGAAATCAGCAAACTGACAATTCACTTTGGTAATCCTGCAAACATATCGACAGACATACGGATAAGAGTGTTACATGCCCTGTTAGACTTTAACAGCAGAGTGCCAATTTAACTCTATTGTAAATCATCCAAACAGCTACAGCTTACCAATATGACCAAATCTAGTTAATTCTATAGCACTGAAGCCCTAACAGCATAACCCAATAAACTCTGACTGCTTCTTCAATCGGACATACATCTCCACATTCCTACACTCATTCAATTTTTCCAGGATAAATATATTTGCGTGACAGTAAACGTGCAATAAACATGATGCTAATCCTGCTGTTTATCACACTAGACAATTTAGGGTTCAGGATGGATTCTATCGCTAAGTGCCACCAAATTAGCAGCACAAAATCAGTCCTCTTGTGACCCCTGACCATTCACGCGTCTCTCCTCCGACCAGCCTTAAGCCAGAGAGTTCTAACACTACACTGTGCATTGATTTCACATGCTCTGTTTATGAGACAAGACCACGGTGGTTATTTAACATGGCCTACACAATTAAATTCACAATAGTGTGCTACATATTTGGTGGCCCTCCATAGGTCGTCCATGCTTTCCGCTCACATGACTAAAGCTGAATCGGTCAGCTGGTGTAGATCACTCCAGACAGCAAGAAAGAGACCTCAACACTTCGCACAGGGCTGTAAAAGTCACAAGCCGTACAAGCTGTAGTTACAAAAACAACAAAGAAAAATTCTGATTCTAAACTTTCAACTGATATCATAAACTCACTAGACAAAAATTAAGTCATTTCAGTATTTGAATACTGGTTCTCAGAATGGCAACTAACTGTAGGTGTACCTGGGCACAGTAGCTACCGAATAACCTCAACTATGGGCTTTAAAACCAGCAGTCCAGAAGATACAAACAGTGCGGCCTGGTTAATCAGGGCCTGTAGCGTCACCTGCAGGCTGTACAGGAAGCGGAAATTATTCTCCTGAGCTGCTGCTTCCTTCACGGCGCGTGCCAGCTCCACTGAGCCCCGCCCACCCCGTGCCCAGTGATGACATGGAACAGCGGCTGAAGCACCAGAACCCTCTGCGATGCGACACACCAGGTCAACCTCCGCCTCTGTGTCAGTCCTTCAGAGAAGGGAAAAACAAGAGAACCTTCAAAACGAGGCAAACAGCTAAACACAGTGTAGTCATAAACAGAAGAGAGATGCATTTCAAAACCAAAACAGCCAAGATCAGCTTCCTGGGACAAAACTCATCTTTCCTTACTTAAAGACATTGAGAGCCACCACCACTGGAACTCCAAACAGCCGAGCGATCTCAATCTGCTTCTTTAGATTACTGCAACCTTCTGAGACCAGCTGCAAATTCTGATGAAGAAAGGATGTGAAACAAAAAAAAAAAAAGATAATTGCATTAGAATAAGAAAGCTTCAAATGCTTCAACGCCACTGATCAAAACAACAGGAAATTTAATGCAGGGAAATCATAAAAATTCTGACAGATTTAGCTGCGATACCCTACAACACCTTTTTAGGTGAAGTCATTAATGAGGAAGAAAGACTGATCCGTTTCACTGGAATTTGACCTTTTAAAATCAGCGCTGGAGCTTTTTCCACCACAGTAATAAATTACATCCAACAAGTTTTATGTAAGGTGGTAGAAAAAGGAAATGGCTCATGTTTCATCTCTTAGCTTTCAGCAGCAGGATCATTATTCTTCTTTCACTTTTTGAAAATCTCCTCATTTCAGAACACTGAAAGCATCATTAGTGCAGGCTACAGTGTAAATATACTGTACTAACATTAGCTGCCATACGTTCAATTCAATTTCTTTTTCTAAGATTCAAAACATCTGTTAGTAGATGTGTTAGAGCACCAAACTCTACAAAAAGCCATTATTCTGTTTTACATGATCATTTTCCAACCTCTCCTCATCCCTTTATTAGTGTGCCTTTAAAGGAGCAATATGCAAGATTCCTTTTGAAGTGGTCCGAGATGTTGCCAAGATTTCTACTGAAGTTAGCATGCTAACCAGCTAGCCCCAACCAGTTCTGTCTCGTACTACCACTTTGTACCTCTAGAGTCACTGTAGCGTTGAGTCCAACATAATGAAGACGTAGCTTAACAATCACGTTAGGTCCTGCACATGTTTAGATCGTTTAAGGACAGGTAGATGACTGAGGCTTTTGGCAAGTGACCACAAAACAAGATATTTTCAGATTGGCTGCCCAGTGCTGCAGTTCAAAGAACTCAGGGCTGAAATACTCTTCATAACTTATGCAGGCTCAATTAGGGCTGGGAAATATAACGATGTAAGCTCCCTGGACCAAAAAAAAAATAAAAATAAATAAATAAATAAAACAATCAAATGCAATCACTCCATTTACCCAATCATTAACATCTGCTTTGGAGCCGTTTTCCACACATGGAACGAGACATCCACTGCACTTTACCACCTCTTCCCAATCTATGAATCCCGTCACTCGTAGCACGCAGGTATTTACAGTCCGATCACCCTTGTGCAGCGCTGTCTGCAGGACCCTAAAGTTACTACGCCTTAAACCCACAAGGTGACTGTTTTATCCACTGAGCTTATATCAGGAACATTATAAATTGTGACAGTACAATGACTGACTGAGCACAATTAATCCCGTTTAACTGGATTTAGCGCAGCACAGTATGCTACATATTGAATAGAAATTAGTGGATTTGGTAGCATTTGTAAAAGTATAGCACTACTGGTTCTTTGTCTCCGTTCCAACTGATAAGATGACCGAATAAAGAAATCCCATGACATATTGTGTATCGTGAAAATGTCTTGTAGCATCACAATCCTATATTTTTGCCATTCCACCCAAAGCTGAACAGGTCGATGCATGTAAGGAGTTGGTTCTCAAGACATCACAGAAACAAGATTGCTGAGAGCTGGGCATTCTGCTATAAGATACGGCATCTACGAACAACCAGCTCACGTAACCCCACCACATAAAACCACAATCACCAAAGTTCCACTATACTACAGTATCAGATCACTACAGAGCTTTACAGCTGATGATCTCAGCCAAAAAAAAAATTTAGTGGAATTCCTCTTTATATAGAAGCTTTACCTGCTTCTACATTCTGTCACGGAGCTGACACTCACACTCAAAGTCACATACATGAACCCGCAATGGGGACGGTCTCCCCGGAGGAGCTAAAGGTTAAACTGCAACGACAGGACCTACAGCCCCGAGCCACAGCCAAGTTCTCTGACCACTGGGCCGCCACCCCCCGCTGCTGGACTTAAAGAAGCGCCTTCATCAAAGGATGAGTCCATTTAGGGACAGATGTCCTCCGCCAGGCTTTTGAAGGGGTCACCCCTCCCGTGACACCCTCCGGAAGGCACTTCCTGCTCTGCTTTACAGCCGTAGTGTCCCTCTCTGCACTGCGCTGCCAGAGCCAGCATCCTGAGCCCAGGAGACCGGCCTTGTGCCTTCTGCTTCTCGTTAAGGAACCGCACAATTAGCTTAAGCGCTTGAGTTATTTTCTCAGCTGGGGCTGCTTTAGGGAGGCTGATAGAAAGCAGGCCCGGCATCTCCGCGCCACTACAGCTCCCTTCGGACTGCCGTCTGTACCTTCAGCAAGCCAGGTTATATTTACCCTGTTAATCGAATCATGCCAAACCACGTTAGGGAGGATAAGCGGCGAAAGGGAGGCCTGGAGTAGAGGTTTGGGTGTTTTCAGAGACATGGAGGGCCAGATACTCATTCACATCTTCTTAAGAAAGCTAATTCTCCCTTAAAGAGGCAATATTACTAACAGAATACTTTCAGAACAGTGAAATGTTGGTAACACCTTGTGCAGACTATCTACACAGAGACACTGTAACGTGTAAGTATTGGATAATGTACTTAAAGGAGCAGTGTGTAAGATTTAGGGGTAGCTATTAGCAGAAATGGAACATGATATACAAAACTGTGTTTTCACTAGTGTATAATTACCTGTAACTACAAACTACGTTGTGTTTTTGTTCGTTTAAAATGAGCCCATCATATCGAAACGGGAGCAAGTCGTCTTCCAACTAAGGTTGCCATGTAGAGTTGCAATGCTGCTACAGCAGGTCAGCAATGACAAACCACATACTGGCTGTAGAAAACCAAAACTAAAGCAACTTATGTTTTTACAGTGAAGTGGCACAAATTTGGTGGGTCCGTCACCGGCTGGAAGCCGTAGAAAGAAGAAGAATCATTGTTGAAATGACTTTAGCGCATTTATCGGTAGCTCCATCCATCAAACTTTCCCCAGGTAGGATTATCACTACTTATCCTTATTAAAACTACAAAGCTAAAATCAGCTTCTTATTCACCAGGTTCTTGTTTCATTTTTTCTATTCCACCTTAAATGATCCAGCAGTAACTATGTGTATCACGTGCCAGCAAGCAACTGCAGCACTATTTAAGGTGGAACGGAGAATTCAAACAAGAAGCTGATAAATGTCCTAATTGGAAAAAAAAAAAAAATGAAAAAAAAAAAAAAAAAAAGTTACCAGCAATAAAGGAATCATTAGCACGTCCTGATAATGTAAATCAGCTTATCGGGGGGGAAATGGTGATACTAATCCGAGTCTGTATTAACTGTATTATAAACACGATCAAATGTTTAAAACATGCTAGAAGGGAACGCTTCGTGGATGGAATAAACTACAAGAACACTGGTACTAAATAAACCATTTTGTTGTGAGAAATCTGGAAGCCCAGATTTTGACAAATGGAGGTTCGTACTTATTACTTCGCACAAAAAGACCATAAGAAAAGTAAGGAAGGGTGAATCCTTGCCATTAAAGAAGCGAAACAGAACTGACGCAACAGCAGGACACCTGAAAATAACGTGCTATACAAATCCTACATGTGCATATGAATACCCTATAGAGGAAGTGTCCTAATAAGACGCTATCGAAACGCTGTATGTTGAGCAGATGGCGATTGTAAAGGGGAGCAGTGTTTAAGGTAGTTACGCTACTATTCTGATGGTGCAGTTAACCAGCCATATGACCAGCAGCCGATGCCGAAGCCGACCAGCTTACGATGTGACTGCAGACAGGAAGTCACTGATTACTAGTTTAAGTGTGCAATACTGCCACATACTGATTGAACAAGACAATACAACTTCAGATTTTCTGCACAGATAAGTGAGCAGCAGTTTCCAATGTAGCCCAGCAGATTCTGCTCTGGCCTGACCTATTCCCCCTTGCAAGATGTGCTGTGTAAGACTCTGAATGTTTAAAACATGTAGTCCAGAACATGCCTGCACACTAACTAAGAAAAAGACCTTGTGTGACTGTGGCCTGGACACAAAACTGTGTAGACAGCAGACAACAGACACGCTCTAGACGAACATTTAAAATAGAAACGATTAAAAGGACCAATTTTTAAGATGACAAAACCTGTCAAATTCCTGTTGGGGCAGCAGTGCTACTTCTTTATCCTCTCATGTAGGACTGATCAGATTTGCTGCTACAGCGACTCACCATCACGACTTGAGGTACAAAGGGATGTTACAAAACAGGCCAGGCCGGAGTTAACTGGTTCGCACGCTAACTTCAGTAGATATCTCTGCCAAACGTTTCTTCACATTCCGATTATAAAAGTATTTTATTTTGAAATGTTATATATGTTATACTAAAAAGTGTCCATATTGCTCTCAACAGTTCCATGTTCTTATATTACAGATACAATAATGATCTTGACACCTACATTAAGAGGTCTATGCACAAATAATAATAAATAATAATTATAATGCTCAGACTCTTACATGATTACGTATTAATGCTGATGAAAGTAGTTAGAGATTGAACACTGCCTGTGTACAAACTGTACCTCATCAATGTACTCCTTTGGAAGTGGTGCTCCTGCTGTCACCTGAGAGAGAAAACAAGCAACAACATGAATTTCTGATGAATTTCTAAGACCTGCCCAGTAGAAGGAGACAGTAACACTGACACGATTTACATCACAGGTGTACTGAAAAGTAAGTCTTCTTTTCCTGAGCTTTTTAAGTACACAGTAAAGCCAATGCACGTATAGGAACTCAGACTCTCTTACATTAGGACCTCCTCCGTGCATCTTCAGCGCTCTGATGGTGGCCACCAACACCACTACATCAGGCTTCAGTCCAGAGGCACGACACTTAATATTAAAGAACTTCTCCATACCAATATCTGCTCCAAAACCGGCCTCCGTCACTGAGAGAGAGAGAGAGAGAGAGAGAGAGAGAGAGAGAGAGAGAGAGAGAGAGAGAGAG
>CM067481.1:29804503-29920270 GCA_034552555.1 Semaprochilodus insignis | reverse complement strand
AGAGAGAGAGAGAGAGAGAGAGAGAGAGAGAGAGAGAGAGAGAGAGAGAGACCATAATGTCTACTTACTAGTAATCACTACACATTACTACACATTTCACAGGGAAAGGTTGGAGTGAGTGCAGACCTGTCGGCTGTGGCCCTTCTCAGTGTTCGCTTGCCCAACTGTGATCTTCCGCAGGAAACGGTCGTTTGTGTCTACCACTGTGGAAATGAGACAAGAACACAAGAAGTATGGACTGTTATTGTTAGGGGCGCACGATATGTTATTCACAGACAAATGATTTTTTTTGTAATTACAAAATTTCAATTCCTGCCAAAAATGACAGCCGATAACTCAGCATCCTATTTTTAGTTGGTGCATGCACTCACGTATGCATAGTCATGAGTGCTAGACATTCATATTCTTTACAAGTCAAATGGACCATCGTGAATAACACCACTGACCCAGAGCAGACGTTCCGGGCAGGTACACTGTCAGTTCCAACTAAAAATGACTTATTGTACCAATATGCAAATGTAACTGCTTTTATTCAGCTCAAACACTGTTCACAAACATGCCTCTATACAGTAGCAAAGAGGGTTGCAACAACAGTGGAACCCCATTTTGGTGCTATATAGAGCCATACGTTCAAGGGTCAAGGTTCTTAAAAAAAAAAAAAAAAAAAAAAAACTTCATGTTTCAATGCAAGGAAATGATTATGCATTCAAATGGTTCTTTGAGTTGTCACGGTTCTATATGACCATGGCCTTCACAGAATGAAAGAATGTTGAAATAAAGAATGCAAAACAATAAATATTTGAGATGAACAAAAGCAATAGTTTTTAATGATAACTCAAACCTCAAAATCATTTCAGAACAACTTTTTCTCCATTTTTAAAATTGTGCAGAGATGCGGCTGTACGGGACAGTTAAGTACTTAATTCACTAGTCGGGGCTGAGGAAAGCCTTTCTTAGTGCAGAAACACTATACAAAATGAAACCAATTCCAATGCAAGTGTGCAGAACTTTACTGAAATACACCTTCAAAGATGGAACAAGTAAAATATGAGAATGTCTCTGATAGGAAAGAGCTATTTGAGAGAGAAATGTAAACTGACCAAGCACTGTTCACCGTGACCTGTGGATATTTTATTTTCTTGTTATCTATGGCTTTTAACTCTATAAGAAATAACTTCTTATAGCAAGGACATTAAATGTTTCCTGGTTCAGTCATTAGGCTTATATTTCACCCTGACAGAGATGCAACTACTTGCTACTAGAATTCAACTTCAGTAAAAATGTGCTAACTAAACACTTTCCACCTACACCCAAAACACTCACTTATTATTTTTTACGGTAATGACAATTAGTGACTACTTTTTTGAGCAACTAGTGGACTAGCAAAAATTAGCAGTCATGCAACCCCTAGCACACACACTGCTACACCAAAGGGACGCTTAGGCAAAACTCTCAAAGCAGTGCTCTTCTACCACTGTAAGCCTGTATAGGAGCACCTGTCAAATAAAGTGATAAGCTATGTAGTAATTTTGTAACAATAAATTTGTACTTAAAATGCCAATTATTACAACAATTGTCTGATATGATATTAAATAAAAATGAAAAAAAAAAAAAAAAGGAATTATCCAAATTTTAGTTCAGAAACTTTGTAGTGTTGCACTCTTAGTCATTGCCCAAGGCTTCACAGTAAAAAATAAAATAAATAAATAAAATAAATACAATAAAATAAATAAATAATAAACTATAATGTATTATTATTATTATTATTATTATAATAATAAATACAAGTGTGACTAAACACTAAAGTGACCAATCAAAGTTGATTATGTACAAACAGAGAAAAAAATAAAAACACATCAGAACATCAGAGTTTTACGATCAGTGTAGAGCATTACAACATAATCACTGACCGACCGAGTTTCAGAGTAAACAAAGACAGAGGCTGGTAGTAGTGAGATGGAGGAGAAACAAGCTGCCTTCTGCAGATCAGTCTGGTGTAACACATGCTGGGAAGACGCAGAAGATTTCATGCTCAATGCTCAGTTGACATATGAAGCAACAGAAGGGAACAGATCTAATATGTACAGCTAGCCAGCAAAACAAAAGAGAGCCAAGACAGACCACAAACTATCAGGAAACAACAATTCCTTAAACACTCAGATTTCTTCTTTTCATTGGAACTAGTTTTTCCCCCCTGCCCTTTGACAAAACATGCTATTCCCAAATGGACAAAGGAGCTGGAAGAAGGGAAGAAAAATGCGCAGACGAAGCTATGTGCACAAAGCAGTTATACGCCTGCCCATAAAGATTGGCAAGAAGAACTAAAACAGTCTAGGATGTTCATCCGGTCTCTCCCAGATCCCTCTCGCTGTATATGTGTGTATAATAAACTCTGACCATAAACGACAGTATCAGATACATCAAAATGTTTGCATGGAAAAAAAATAGGTAAACAATTAGAACTTAAAGTAAGCAAATCTTCGCAACAGCCACGAGAAGTCATCCTACATTAACCCTCAAAATGACAAGGCTGAAAAGAAGCCAATTCAGTGCATCAAATAATAAAGGCAGCATCCCTCAGGCAGCACAGCGCTACTACAACAAACACAGCACATGAACAGCTCCATTTCCTCATGCCAATTCATTTTACCATGACCAACAGGTCCCAAATGCTCTGGGGGCATGTTATAACAATGCAAAGGGGTCAAAGCTGAAGTCACTGGACGGATAGCAAGCAGACGAGATGTCAGGCAAGATGGGGTTAATCGTTGTAATTGTCACAGAGCATGAGTAGTTTCATTCTCAAAGACACAGCCCCCTCACACAACCACCACCACCTCCACGACCACCACACACAGAGGTAAAAAGCTGGTCTTAATCTTCCAAGATCCTCATCTGAGTGCGCACTCTTGAACCTACAGAATAAATATCCCATCAGTCACTGAAACATTCACTCCCAGAGGGCCTGTGGCGGGCTAAAACAACAGCTGTTCCCAGGCGGGTGCTTGTGAGATAGGAGTCTCCCCCAGTCCAGCTGCAGCTCAAGGCCTAAACCTCAAACCTGCTGGACTGCAACTCCCAGAGTGCAGAGCAAGCGGTAAACTAGATGGTGTGAGCGGAAAATGTCCCTTAATGGCTTAGTCACCAGAAAATGTGGTTATAGAGTAACACTTTACAGCCTAATTCCTATCAGCTGCGTGTGCAGCAAAACTCCAGCAACACTGCTCGTACCAGTGCAGCCCACACCTACACGCCACAGGCAATGACTTAAACACTGTATGCAAACCACACATCTGATCAAAGTCCTTATTTGAAAGTTTGTTCATTCAGCAGACATCTTTGTGATGCCCCTGGGCACTTTCCCCCCTCCAGGGATACAAGATCAGACTCCTCTCTCTTTAAAAGGGGAGAGACCAAAATATTCAAAACGCTTTGGAGCATTTGGCTCAATAATGCACAATTTTTTTTTTTTCCTTGTGCAGATCTCCATAACAAGCGGGGCGTTCCCTGCTAGCGCCACAGTATCACTGACCCTTTCGTGCTTGCGATGTCCAGCTAATTAATTTCTGTTCTTTTTCATTTCTACAGAAGGTACATTCTCGGTAAACAGACGCCACATTTGGCGCCACAAGCATTCCCATTCATATTTCAAACATTGACTGTTTTACTGTGTAAATGATATATTTATTGAGCACAGTGGCTGATTTGACTGTTTATGTTTGGAGAAACAACTGACTGCAATGACTCAAGCCATGCAGACGTTGTATAGGTGCATCATGCATAGGGTGTTATTAATAGGCTGATATTTCCACCTAACTAGGTGATACATCATGCTTTACTGGTAGAAACAAAGCAATTCTATGCAGCACAAGCCACATAGTTGTAATTAAATGATCTTCAACCATAACCACAATTTGTGATGACTCAACAGTCCAATCAGGCTTTTTAGATGGAACAGCTGACTATTCAGGGTCACCCCAGTGACACCAGAGAGCGAACCTCAGAGCGGGTTGGTGCACTATAGATACAGGAAACCTTAGCTACGGAAAAGAGCTGCTCTGTTAGAAAGAACTCAGCATTCCGACTTTAAGACTTCCAAAAGAAGCCATCAGGAAGCTCCTTCAGCACCAGCCCATCAGCATCCGTGATCAGTGTGTTTAAAGTCAATGGGTTTTCTGTTTTTGGGTAATAAAATGCTCCAAAATTACTGTCCTTGGCATCTTTCCACATGCTACAGACAAGGCAGATAGAGACTAGGTTGAATACTGCTGGAGTATTCCTTTAATGCTACTTGTCCGATTCTACATGTGCTAACCATTACCAAATAAGCAAAGTGATGATGATCCTTAGAGGCTCTCCAACCAATTTTGTTTGCCTGAATCACACATTGCTCTTTTTGTGAAAAACAGACTTTTGGGAAGTCTGTGTGTGTCACACATTGCATAAATCAACCATCTTACTCTTCCTGAAAAAGCCATGAATCATTAGAACAGGTCCTGCATAGTTCCCAGGCTAATCCATCCTCTTAGAACCTGGAGATGGAAAGAATCTCACAATACCTACAGCACTCCACACTCTCATCAGGATAGCTGGTGGATTTTAAACCACTCCATGCTTTGTTTCCTGAAAGTATTCAGTTCTTTACAATGCATGGGGGTGCCTAAGGGGGGACTGGGGCTGGTTATTGCTGTGGGACAGCAGGCAACTCAACTGAGGCACAATGACACAAAGCATGAGCGAATGAGGCAAGAGCATTCCAGCGTCCACATACGCACACAGGACCAACAGGCTTAGACTTGCCTACTATTCACACTTCAAGTGGAACCAAGGTCCAGAGTTACGACCTACAGTACAGTGCCTGCTGATGAGAGCGGCCTGCTAAAAATACCCAAAACTCACAGAGTATGAAAAGCCAGGAGAACGATCTGCTGGCATAAACAGCCTAATGTCCACCGAGTGTTCTGTGGTGTATGTTATCTTAGCAGGCCCAGTGACGACCACACAGACAGAGAAAAATAAACAAGACTCTAGATAGCAGTCAACTGAAGTCTCCATCCGCCGAACCATCTTGAAAGACAGTTTGTTTCCTCATGCCGCTGCACACAATTAATGCGCATTATATGCACGTTAGAGCTTTAAGTATTTCATGGTGGATTTTGAGGCATGTTTCGGATCATTGTCCAGTTATAAAAACGATCCTCTTTTCCGTTTCAGCCTGTTGACCGTGATATTTGGTCAGACAACTTGCAGATATTTAGTGGAATCCTTTTCTCCATCTACCTGTGTGATGTTTCCTCAGCCAATGGCTGCTATACAAACCTAAAGCATGACAGGTTCACCCCCATTCTTAACTACTGCTAAGATCCTTTTCATCAATTGCTGCACATGTTTTATTTTCTTCCAACATGCCTTTGGATGATTGTGAAGGAGTTCCATCTCAACTTAATCACGTCAAAAATAAACAAAATATTTAATATGGCCCGGGGTGCAATTAATAGGTACATGCATAACAGAAATCAGGTGTGAATGCCCAAGTCTGAGGCCTCTGCAGATGTGTAATTGTTTAAAAAAGTTCTCCGATGTCAATGAAGATATTACAAACTGTAAGGCTACCATGGCGACGTTGTCTGACTGTCTCCTGACCCAAATAAATAAAAGACATACAAAGCTTTCCTTCGATCAGTATGAATTTTCAGTGAACACTTTCACCATGTGAACATTAATATGGCCGCATGCTCTGGTGTTGGTCACACAAGAGTCACACAGAGAAGCCTTTTTCAATGCCAACATGTAAGCACACTTTGGGGCTTCTTCAGAGACGAAACTAAGCTATGTTACTTTCCTAACTGACTGAAGTAAAGTTGTTCCATTCAGTCTTCCATTCACCCTAGACATCTGCACCCTTGAATCTGGTTAATTAGCCTTGATTAATTAGCCATGGTATGTCTTCAGCTGTTACTGTCTGGTAATGGGAGGTAAGCAATTGTGTTCAACATTCAAAAACATTCCCCTACCGTAATGTGGTGGGTCGTTTTCTAATAAAGCTGCTTGCGATGAAGTCAAGTTATCCTTAGTGATGTCTCTGGGCCTTAATGCTTGCTACCTGCCCCTCAACCTGTCACCAGAACCCTCCTCTTAAAAACAAACCCTGGCTCTCACTGGCCAATGTCAGCTCTCCTATTGTAACTTTCTGGTGTGCTGTGAAATACTGTATAACCAAAATCACCATCCTGGGAAAGTGCCTTAACTGAGCCTTTCTTCCTGACAGTAATCGCCTTTTTCTAATTGCATTTTGCACTTCGCTGGATGAGAAATACCTTTTTCTGCCTACATTCCAGTAACTCTTTTCACATATCACCTTTCACATCTAGTTTCACATATCACTTTTCACATAGCACAGGTTCTAGGCTACATGGGAAATACCAAGTCTTTACTCAGTCACTGACTAAACTACATGGCAGCACCACTTACCTTACTATTAACATGCTTTAATCATTCTAAATTCATTCCAAGTGGATTTTCCAAGTGTATTTAAATCCAGTTCACCATCATATTGAACTGTAATACTCCTGTATACTAGTGCAGGAAATAATGTGCCAATAATGATTCCTAGTACTATCAAATACTAATATTATTACATTATTATTACAGTCCGTGTAATTGTGTGATATATATTAAATATTAAAAGTCTGGCAGCCTATGGTTTGGCTCACAGTGTCCTTTTGTGTGTCCTTGCTCTTGATCTCACCAAGCTACCGTGGAAACCGCACAGCCAACGTTTCCAGCAACGTTCTGTTCCAAGCCCCCCCCCCCATCTAACTGTGCTCAAACAAAGGCAGAGGCAATAGGTCAATTCATTTCATTAGATATGCACCCATTTCAAACTATAGAGAATGAGATATTCTGTTCGCTGACTGATATTTAATGTGGTGCCAAAGATGTTTAAAGAAGCAAAAGACACAATGGGTAAACCACAATACACAGCAACTCTAACATCAATTTGTCTTTTACATTAAATGTGCTTGCTGTTTACATTTATATACTCTCATCTGTACAGTTGCTCTTCCACCTGATGATTACATTAACCATTCCTGGTAACGTTTTGTTCTACCTGCTGAAGTTTATTTATGCTGCTTCTTTTGACATGTTGCTATTTTGTAAGCGCGAGGGATCTCAATTTATTGTATTCTATTACTGGGGGAAAAAAAATCTGGTATGCATTCCTACAGCTTGCATTAGATGAGAGACTCAAATTTGTTCAAATTTTTCCGTGCTGAACCAGGACACAAACCAAACCGTGGTCCAGAAAATGAGGAGGGAACCAAACCATGAATTACACCACCCAAGTTGCAATACACATACACACATGGCTTTCTGCTACCGAAGCATCAAAGCAGATCCTTAGACAACAATAAACTCCATCCATTGACGTAGTAGAATATAGTGCTATAGCAGATACAGTGATATTGTAGAATCAATTCTGCCTCAGAAATACCGATCGCTTCTCCAGCTTTCTGAGGACCAACTTCCTTCTTACAGTTCTTCCTTCCTAACAAAAGAGACCACAAAGCAAACGGCTTTTGAAGAAACAAACAAGCTGACTCCTACCTCTCTGCCAAGTGACCTTTGCCGGGTCAAGGTCAAGACGGACGAAGGAGCTGACCTCCTCTGGTGTGAGGGCGCTGGGGTCAGATTTGTTGATTCCAAGACGCTGGGAAGAAAGATGAAAGGAAGAAGAAAGACTCAGTGGGGATGGATACACAACAGTTCAAAACCCAGAGAGCTCTTCCTTAAATCTGGACAGTGGAAAGAACCAAGTAACCAAGTTATGTTCATCTAGATGATTCAGTGAATGGACCAGCATCATTATACTGTATTTCCTTTATTGCTACCGCTCCTTTTCTAAGAAACCGATAAAATTCCAGCTGCCTCCAGATAAAGAAACTGTCTGAGTTTTCATAAGTCTCCTAACTTCTCAGCGTAATCGTCCTTATAAGGCTAAATACGTTTTTTGCAGGGAGGAAGCGAGAGAAAGGCGATGTAAGAAGGAAATTCAGTGATCTATGAAGGCCTTGTGACCGTGAAAGTCTGGAGTTGGGTTATGAGGACACCTGTTGGAGAGACCCAGTACTACAACAACTGTCAGCTCCCTCCTCAGAAAATATTAATAATATCCAACAGAATTCCTACTGCTTTGTGAGGTGGGACTTTCTCACATATTTGCTGGGCTTAGACTGGGTTCAGATTTCAGGTTTGGGTCTCCAGCTAATCAAGCCACAAAGGGTGTGTCCAAAACAAGAAGGAACTCAATCTTAGGCAAGCAAATACGACCAGTTTGTAAATGAGTAAACATTGGCAAATAATGTGTTTAATCAATTCAAGCAAATAACATTAAAAAAAAGCTGATCGAAAAACATACGCCTTTTCAAAGCTAACGCTATTCACTACTGGGCTTACTGAGGGATGGATTCTCCGGATACTCGTTACAGTAAGAGTGGTATATTCGGAATGGGATGTTACTGGATGCAACGGGACCCACTGGAGACAATCATGTACTAGTGTAATGTGTCCCGTCACCAGAAATAACCACAGTGTCTGGTACTGAGATTAGATAGCCGATCTCGCTCAGACATTGTCCTGCTTTTATTCCTGCTTTAGTTTTCCACTTTTACCTTTACCTTCCTCCCTACTTTGACTAGCTTATATCAGGTGTGTCCAGTCTCACCCACAAAGGGCCCGTGCAGGAGCACACCTGATTCTTCTCGCCAAAACGATCTGTCTCATTGTGCAAACAGCTGATCAGGTGTGCTCCTGCTTTGCTGGAATGAAAGCTTGCATCCACACGGGTCCCATTGCAGACAAAATTGGACTTTCCTGATTTATATTAGACCGTGACATCTGCAATCTATTAGTCACTTTTAAGAAGAACTGAGAATATATGGTAACTGCCGGAACATAAACGTGGTCTGTATTTACTGATAGGGAACATGCTTGATGTTTGGATGAGGGCTGTGAACTTACCTGCAGCCTCCCCAGCTGGATGGGAGAAAAGCGTCTCACTCCATTAACAGATGGCACAAGTCTGTTATACAAGGCCTGGAAAGAGGACACAACAGCTCAATCTTTAGAAAAGCCAACTTTCTGAAGATTACTGATATAATAGCAGACTCAACAGACATGCTTTATTTACACATATTAAGTCAAATATCTACAGAGATTAGTGAGGTCAAATTAATCTCATATCATCTTCAACATGGCCTTTTCAGTCACTTCAGATAAAGTAGATAAGCTCAGCGGACAAAAATTAGTCACCTTGCGAGTTTAAGGTATGGTAACTTCAGGCTTCTGCAGACGGCATTAAGCCAGGAAGATCGGACTAGAAACACCTGCGGGGTGTGAGTGGCAGGATTCATGGATTGAGAAGGGGTGGTACAGTGATTAAAAAGGGAGTGACTGCATTTGGGCGTGCCAAAGACCATAGTGTGAAGGAAGTAGATGAATTTGCAGGTGTGTGGACGCGTACGGTCATATAGGTCTACCACCAGCATTGGCAAAAATCCCAGACTACAGGAAAGCGTCCACCAAATCTGGCCCGACTAGGCAATTCTTTAATGCGAGAGTGGCTGAACACTGATGTGGCCTACATCCAGAAACTTGTCCAGTCCATGCCAAATTGAACCACAGCTGTTATTCGTGCTTGTGGAGGTATTACACACTATTAGGTACGTTTCAGTCACAGGTGAGTAATTTTTTGTCCGGTGAGCTTCTTACAGTTTGCATTACACTTCTGTCTACTCAAGCACCTTGTCTGACTGGGTGGCTTCATGCAGGATACGGGCGTCAACAGCTGCTGCCACCAGGTTGTTGGCTGCAGTGATGGCATGGATATCACCAGTGAGGTGGAGATTAAACTGAAATCGGGGGAAAGAGACAATCAAAAGACAAACGCACACATGTGTAATTATCCAAATATGTTTGAAAGAAACTTTCCTTCTGCTCTGAACGTAGATGACCAGAAATGGCTTAGGATGGCATAGATCTGATACTATATAAACCACAAGGCCAGTATTATAATTTAAGCACTTATCTTCAAGTGCTAAAACTAAAAACAGTTTATTTTACAGCTTGGTGGTTTTTAAAGGTTAAACACAATTTCGTCATCAATATCGTTGCTGGATCACTCTCAATATTTCAATATTGGTATCAGTATCAGCTATTTGTCTGCGTCCTGCATTTGTACGTATGTGTGTGTTTGTGTTGTTCATCCTGCTATGAGCTGCCAGAGGTGCAAGAGGTATACAAAGATTTCCTTGATACATCCTGCCTATGATTTCTCACCTCTTCCATAGGGATGACTTGAGCGTACCCCCCACCTGCAGCCCCTCCTGCAGAGAGAGAATGAGAGGGGTAATAAGAGAACCAAATAAATGTAACCATATATACATATAAATTATATAATCTACACAGAAAAGCACTGACTACAGAATTAGATGCTCAGTAGCCGCCCTACATGAACTTAGGATTAGCGTTGGACAGCCCCACCATCATTGGGCTGTGGTACAGTGGAAGTGCGTTTACTGGAATGATAAAGCTTCATCCAATACATGTGGGATGAGCTGGAGTGACCCAGAAATCACCATCCAACATCAGTACCTGACCTCACTAATGCTCTTGTGGCTAAACGTAAATCCTTACAGAAACGTTCCAGCATCTAGTGTAAAGCCTTCTCAGAAGACTGGACGCTGTTACTGCATCAAAGGATGATCTATCCATACCCCAGATTTCAGAGGAAACGCTGGATGAGCAGGTGTCTACAGACTTCTGGACATACAGTGCACCTTGAGAATATTCATTTAAACACAAATACCTTTGACTCCAAACGTGGGGCCTTGAGACGGCTGTCTTAGGCAGGCGAAAGAATTGAGTTTCAGGTGAGCAGAAAGTGCCTGGACCAGACCAATGGTCACCGTGCTTTTCCCTTCCCCAAGAGGTGTTGGAGTAATGCTACAGCAGACAAACACAAACACAGTAAACTAAAGCAATCAACTGCCTAATCCTGGGGGGTTGCAGGAGCTAGTTGCACCATCACAACAAGAAGACTTATTATGCAATTACACAATGTAATTATTATTACTATAACAAACAGTAGAAACAGTCAAATGTCTTGTAATAACCGTAACAAACAGTTCCTCTGCCAAGAACCAGACGCTACGTTTATGTAAAGCAGACATGGGCAATATTTCAAAAACACAACAGCATAATACTTAAAAGACATTTTGATACAAGATATGCATCATGACACTTGTTTTTTTTCCCCCACTGTAAATATTTCCAGGGCTGTTTGAAACATTGTGAAGCCTTCATCATTCAGTTTTTTACGTAATTGTGACTATTAAATAACATAATAAGTTTATAGTTTCTCATTAATTTATTGAACAAAACGATCCTACAGTAATTGTCTTTGTTGGTATGTGAACCTCCAGAATGATCAGTCTGGTAAATGGGATAATAAGGGTCAAGAGGTTCAATCATTTAGATGGCAATCAGCTGTGACTTTGACCCTGCCCTGATTAAAACTATCAACCTGAGTCTTCACTGTCACCGTCTAGTCTTTACCACACACATTTGTTAGTGCATGCCATGTGTCAGTCAAATGAGATTTCTGAGGTCCTCATAAAATAACTTGTCAATGCTCAATCGGCTGGAAAAAGATCCAAAATAACGAGATCCACAACAATCCACTCACTGATTGTTACACCTCCCTGGAATGATCAACCAAAACAAATTACACAAGAGTAGGGCATAAAACATTCTGAGATCACAAAGAACCCAGGGTAAGATCTCAGGGTCTGTAGGCCTCTTGTAAACTGGCTACTACCAGTATTCATGAGTCCACACTCAGGCAAACAGTGAACAAGAATAGTATGCACGGAATGACAGGATGTGGAGAAATCCACTTCTCTCCAGGAAGAACATTTCTGCCTGTTGAAAGTTTCCTAAGACAGCATATACTTAAGAAGTTCATGTGAAGTTCTCCTCAAAACGTAAGCTACCAGCAGCCTTTTACTCTTTATTTTTGCCCTCTCACACTTTAACAGCTCCTCTTCACCCTCTGCAGCGCCAACCCCCACCTTGCCCACCACCTTCCCCCTGCCTGTAGCTGCTGGCAGTGCAGCAAAGGCATCCTGCTGGCAGACAGTAATTGAGTGGAGGGAGTGGGCTTCAGAGCGTCTGCAGGAAGAACAAAGCTAGACTTTAAGAAGGAGGAAAGAGTGGGGGGCTGATAAAGGGGTTCCACACATTCTCCAAAAACATGAAAGCGCCCACGGGCCCCTGGCCGGGCCGGCCTCAGCCATGCTTCTCACACACACAGACACACACACACACACACACACACACACACACAGACACAGACACATACACTTAGATGAAAGAGAGGCCTCCAGGAGGGCAGATAAGAGCCCTCAGAGTACCCACTACTTGTTCTGTCAAGGAATTCAGAAAGCCCCCACACACACACAGACACAGAGCCTTACAATCAGCATTCACCTGTAGCTCATGTCTCCAGCTCTGTAAAGAGGACCTTACTGGATCCACACATTCCACAGCTTTCTAACTGTGGAAAACAGTTCCCCTCTGATGCCTCTCACAGCTCGTTCATTTAGTGCAATGTTGCTTTAACGGTACTTCAGATGCTCATCTTCTGTTACTGCTTACCATTTTACTACTTTGCAGAGGAGCTACAAGGCAGAAGTAGCTAAAAGTAAAAGTAATGGAATCAAGCTGCTAAGTTAGCACTGTACAAATCGCAGGGCTAATTGTGTAAACTGTGTTTAAAGAAAAAATGCAGTGATTTCTGTACTGTTCTCTACTGAAGTTAAGCAGTCACAGTTACAGTGGTTTGATGTTAAATGCTTCGTTTTAGATAAATACGGTGATAGGCATCAGAAATTCAGCATTAAATACCCATAAAGGCACTACACAAAGTTATAACACGAAATAGTTATACACTGCAGAGGCCTGAAACTTAAATTAAAAAAAAAAACATTCATTGTGGAGAGGAACATGCAGATCAAGGAAGGTTCCTAAAGAAAACCTACTTCATTCAGATTTAAACACGTTCCCTACTTCATTCAACGCTGAAGATGCCTGTAGGTACACTGGTTAATCTGCACATTAAATGTATGTGTGCATTAAATACTATACTTGCGTTGTAGGCAAAGGCCAGTTGTGGGCTGGAGGTTAGGGAACCATCCTTTTGACCAGTGTGATTCCCTGAACCTACAGGAACGACTGAAGTGCCCTTGAGCAAGGCACCTAACCCCTGAATGCTTCTCAGGCAATGTGGAATTGGCTGCCAACAGTTCTGGGCAAGTGTGCCCTCCAGTGTGTGTTCACTAGTATGTGTGCGTGTATGTGGGTGTTTTACTTTACAGATGGGTTAAATGCGGAAGACAAATTCCTCAGTGTGCAAGAACAATTGGCAAAAACGGCTCTAAATAAAATAAAAAATAAAAATAAAAAATTCCAACAATTCTAGACACTGCAAGCTGTGGCTCCCATCACCATCACTGTAAAGCAATTTGTGTTTCTGTGTTTCTATACAGTGAACCATTTCACCTCAAACCACTCCAAAATGACTTTCTACCTGCAGAGATTTTGAAACATCGGTAAGATGCTCCTTTAAATTAATTGTTGTTTAGTTACAGAGTTTGTATTCATGGGGTGTAAACTTCCATCCAGCACAAAACTACAATACCACACTTCAGACACCAAAACTGACTTTGACCACATTTGAGATGAGGGAAGTTGGGCAAATTAGTATGCTGACTGTTGCTTTAACAGTGATCTTAAAAAGTCAATGACTGATGAAAAGCAGTAATTACACGAAGGCCTTAAAAACAATACCAACAAACAGAGGAGCCTCACCCTGCCACCAGGACGTATTTGCCATTGGGCTGGTGCTGCAGGCGTGTGAGCAGAGACAGGCGAACTTTAGCTTTGGTGCGGCCGTAAGCCTCCAGCTCCTCTGGCAGCAGGCCAATCTCCTCAGCAAGCTGCGTTATGGGCTTCGGTGTCTGAGCTCTGGAGATCTCTATGTCACTGTGAAGACAATAGACACAAATGGTACAGGCTGATCAACACAAAGAGAGAGGAAAAGTCCTTTGCTCTGTTCAGATTCACTCAACGTTGGAGGACTCAACAGTGGACTCCATAGTGTATAAGGAATGTAGTTTTAAATACCAAGAGAAGACTTGGAGATGCAGATGTGACAGGTCAAGTGGCAGAAAGAGAGACACTGATAAGATGGCAAAATAAAAAAAGGCTTTCCTGGGCCATGAAGCACCACCAGTGGACTAGTGAAGACTGGAAGATGATCTTATGGACCAAATAATCACATTCTGAAACCTTCAGTTCACCACACAGATGATTTTTGTTCAGCATCAAGTGGGCAAACGTGGAACATGGACTGAAGGTATTTTGCTGGACTCCTAGTCAGTGACTTACAAACAGTAACCAGCACCCTGAACCACAAGGGCCACTACAGCATTTTGCAACATAATGCAATTACAAAAATGGGAATTTGAAGAGTCAAAACTTCAGATAAAATGCTGTGAATTAATTCCATGTTTTATTTTTCTTTTTTTATCTCCAATTGTTTATTATTCCATGCTTTAATTCCAGAGCACACTGAGATACTAAACTGCATAAATATGCATAAATCTAGAAAAATAAGGGGTTCTAAAACTTCTGACCGGTAGCATTTATCAGAAAATATAGTATCAGTAATAGTAACATACATCATGCATAAAGCATTATAATGAATGTACAGTGATCTACAGATGAATATTATTTTTTCCTCATTACTTTTTATTTTTATATTCTGAAAGAATCTTAATCCTGACTCAGATCTAATGGTCTCGACTGGACCACTAAAAATAAAACCATGCAAAAACTGAAGACATTAAACACCTAAACCCTTTGATTTGAAAAATATGAATTACATTAAATCATAAGTATCTACAGACACATAGAACAGCGAGTCATCTGGAACACACCATGCCATCTGCATGACTTTATGCCATTGTTGGTACAGAGTTACAGAATGACTTTTACCAGCAATCTGTAAACACGACACACGGGAAGTTTGAGTAATCTTACCTGGGCACAGGTGACAGTGGTTGGAGCTTAAGTGGACGGAGCGTCCATGGCTGATACTGTTGATTCTCCACCCACCAAATGCTGCTCCTCACCACGTTCTGATAGAGCACATGTACAGTCACATAGATAAAACTGCAGGTACTGATTATAAATACTCGCAAACTTTAACACAGCCAGTGAGTTACATTACAGAATGGGCTTTATTACACAGCCTATATGCTGCGTTCTTCTGCCCTGACACAAAGTTTACTGAATGGAAACACAAAAAATGTACGGCAGATTCAGTATTCTTAAGTGCACTACATTTTCAGTGTTCCTTGTTGTGCCAAACAACAGTACAGCTAATGTGGGTATGTTTTGAATCTAATAGCAATGAGTGACATTAGCTGAATACAGCAGGAGGCGCCTGACCTGCATCCTTAAGGCGGCACTGATGGAGCCAATCTCTGCCCAGCTTTCACTCTCCATCCTTCTCTCCTCACTGGCTGAGGACTCTGGGAGACGCAGCAGAGACATATTAATATTAATACACTCCTTCATAAATAAATAAAACACACTGCGTATTGAGAGTCTGGCGTCCCAGGGCAGTTTGCTTTTGAACATGCAATGCAGAAAGTACATTTCATACACTTAGAGACCATAAAAAGACCACACCTGGCATTAAGGCCGAGCCACAGTTAATGAGGGTCACCCCTGGTTTGAGCCAGCTAGGTGGGAGTTCCACACTTCCAGTCCCCGTTCCCACAATTACATCCGCTTGCTTGATCTGTGATGAGAAACAAATGAGAGGAAATAGAAAAGTAAAAAAGGGTCAACAGAGCATTCATGTGAATTTGAAATAATACAGTAACAATTAATTTAAAGGGGAAATTTCACTGATTCTTCTCATTTTCAACCCACAATCCAACTGTCAGGACGTACATGAAGACATTCAAAGTGGTTTGATGTCAAATACGTCATTCCAGTGAAATTTAGAAGTTAGAATTGTTCACATTGGTGCTGATAGGAACCAGATGTCTAAAGCTTTTCATGGTTCTAGAATCCCCCAACAGGAAGTTATTATATGAAACTGTTACAAATACTCTGCCAGATGCCTGAGACATCGTTTCTGCCTAAAATGTATTTGTTGTTTAATACATTCAAGAGAAGTACATGAAGAGTACTGTAACGTAAAGCAGAGAATGTTTATTTTTCAGATTCACCACCATTTAACAATCGTCAGGATTACACACAAAATTCAGCAGACATGTACATTCGCTGGTGGTTTAGGATATTCGGCTATATTTGTGCTGTAGACAAGGCAACCCTGGTTCCCATCGCCACCACTGAAAAGAGTTTGAAGTTTATCGACAATGAACCGTTTCACATCAAACCACTCTGAACGAATCCCCTTTACTCTCTTCACCACTCTTACTGGAGCAAAAAGGGACAAACTATCACACATTATTTAAACTACTTGTTTGCAAGAATTCAAATTAAATAAAACTTTGGCCCCAAGACATTATTAAGAGCCTTGTGAGCTTAAGTGACAGATGAACTCATTCTCCAGATGAGGTTATGCTGCCCTCTGCTGACACAAACACAAGCTTTTAAACTCACCCTGCACAGGCGTTTTTAGTCTGAGAGAGTGTGTGCTTCAAATATTCAAATTAATTCCATTAAAATTAAATAAGCTCAGAACGATATTAATTATTCAAATGATTCTTTTCTAATGTTTCTTTTTTATTTCCGTTTTCCATAATAATCCAATATTAGATTCTTCTTTAGTTTGTCTTCTAAAGAAGCACCTAATAAAGTGAAGTCCAGTGGATTTGAAGAGAAATTTGAACAGAGCAGGACCATATGTAGCTCCGTCAACGCTGAAACTAGTATATTATAGTTGCTGTTCATATGAGCTGAACGTAAACAACCTGGCAGTTTGCGGCTCATCATCCAGAATGGCGTACCTGTTTCTGCAGACTGCCCGAGCTCCACCGGCTAGTCTGGACTTCCATTCCGTCACTCTGCAGGAGGCACTGGAGAATCACCTTTAGAGGCCCCTCTAGACCAACCAGCACTGCCATCTTTCCAGTCAGAGGAGCATCTGAACATAAAGGTCAACAGCTCTTTTGTTCTGGTCACAGTTTCACATTTTGTCAATGTGTGAGTTATTTCAATCACAAATGGAGTTTCTGTTGGTAAAACTTTGCACTAGAGCTGCAAGCCGGACCGTTTATTGTTATCATGATACTGACTTTTGTGGTACTGGTAACGGAGAAGGCTAGAATAAGAGAAGAGTATCCTGTTAACATCTTAGGTGCTAGGAACATCTTTACCCAAGAAGCTATGGATGAGCGTTTCTGTGGATGTTTCAATGAAATCAAGGCATTCATAATTCAACACATGCATTTGGGTCATTTCAGTGAAATGGCCAGTCTTCAAAAGGGGAACATTACTGTTTTTCCCCCCCCAACATTTCTGCATAATTAATATGTAAACAAAGTTATTCTGAGAGGTTTGATGTGAAATGTGCCTTTCTAACAGAACTTACCAAGCAGACCCAGCATCAGGGGGTTGTTTAGTGGGGCAGTGCTCCACCATTCAATGTTCAACATTCTTTTATTCATGCTACTGTAGTTGCAGATGGCAAAAAAGATAAATTAGCAGATGAGGAGGACTGCTACCACCTTGTGATTTCCTTAGCCTTCCACGATTTCCAAATGTCCCACTCCTGATTTTGTTTTGATGCCACGCCTGAATTCAGCTGGGTCAAAATGCTGAGTCAGAATTGTTCACTGCGGTGCTGAGTGGAACCAGATGCCTACAATGAAATGCTTCTGAATGCTTCTACAGCGTCTGATTATTTAATGCTAGTTTCGAGATAAAGACTGATACATGACAGTACATGCAGGTTCACTGACTGAATAAAATGGGTACATCTGCATTGTACACATCACAACTCCTGGTTTTTAATCACCACCTCTGTAAAGACAGCAGAGTTTCACATCAAATCACTCAATGACTTAATAACTAATTAGAATTCCTCTTTAACCATGTCACACCGAGGATTCACAAATGTGTTGCAATGTACTAATTAAGCTGCATGTTATACATGCTATAGCAGTATAATGACACTTTCATCCATATCTTCCATATTATGCAGCTGAAAATGTGACAAGTGAATTACCAGCTTCTGCTATAGATTATGGACATAAGCACCGGTCAGACACAGATACATGTTTGTCTCTTGCTTGGATGCTATCAAACTGTGAACCTGATAAAACTTCCGTCTGTGAGTCTGTTTGGCCCTGATGGTTTCAATAAGATCAAAGCAATGAGGCAACTGAAAAGTGAATTCCCAAAAGCCACATGGGACCCACAAACACTGAAGTGGCAGTAAACTGAAACGAATGACCCCTGTTAGCAGACATGAGCAAAACACACCAAACACATATACATGCTTACCGTGTCTTGCGAGCAGCTCCAGCACAGCTCCTGCAACCGGTGACGGAAGCCCTTCAGAAAGCGCTCCTGACACCAGACGGCCAACATTCAGATCGGAAACCCTACAAACACAAACAAGCTTCACTGTCTGCACTGAGGTTGTATAATGATGCCAGAAAACAAGGTAATTCAGAAGTCTGGCAGCACCTGCCACATTTTCATTGTTTTTCTCAATAATAATTCCTGGTATGTGGACTGAAACATTATAAATGCCAAAAGGTCAATATGTCAAGGTTTTGAGGGAAAACAAGAAGCTAGTGACACTTGACTCCCAATGTTATACAGCTTACTCAGTTATCATACAATCACCTGCAGCTCTGCTCATCATTCTGGACAAATCGACCATTTCTAGTAGTAGCAGCAGCATCATCATATCATGATCATTTTATACAGGCATCTTCAACTAAACTGATTTTGTACTACTTAAAACAGCAGTTCCAAACTTTCAAATTGCATTGTTGGAGCTTAACCCTTTAAACGTGTGTCTCAACTATTTGGTAGAGCACATTCGGAGTCACTATATCTTAATGAAGAAGTTGAACTTAACTCCACCTGATTGTGCCATCTCTACCAACCGTCAGAGGTGTGTTAGGCTAAAAGAATCCACTAGAGGTCACAGAGTCTTTCAGTAGATACGCCTTTACTGTTCTCATAGAGGAATCAAGCAACAAGGAAATCTCTCCACACATGTGGATTGTTTTTGGAGGAGTTTCTGAAGGCGAGTACATTTTTTCAGCATATTCTAGTATCGGATGTGTTTTGATGAACAGAATTATGTAACTTTCTACAACAAAAAGAAGTTTAATATCAGTAAAATAATTAAATAATTTTTGGAAAACACGTGTTACCAAACAGTCTAATTGTTTCTTCATGCTAAAGGTCTCTATGCTAAGCTAATGTATTTAAAATTGACTACTTGCTGCAACAGTACTGCCTCAAACAAATCACATGATATGTACCCATCCACATCCTTCTCAGGCTTGATGGTGTTGAGTATTCTCCTGGAGAGTAACGAGGGGGGAAGACACAGGAACAAACCATGAATGTTCGGGTCCTCGTTCAGCCTTAGGACCTCCTCTAGAACCTACAGAACAACATGTGTGCATGCACACACAGCAAACAAGAGGATAAAGTTTTAGCACTGAAATAAAAGAGAATAGTTGACACAGATCAGTGCCACCTCTACGTACAAGGCACATAACTCATATGCTGGAAAGAGCATGCTATAGTAACTGACCTCTTCCTCATTGCAGTTTCGTGGCAGACATATCTGTGTCACATTCAGGCCGACCTATAAGGAGAGAATACGACTTAACTACACAGAACCACAAAAAGAAAAATACAGAAAATAAAATTCATCTTCAGACTCTCATATCTTTGATGTATGTTAACGTAAAAAAGGTTTTACTTTGCTTTATCATTTCTACTGACCCATATGAAACAGTGTTATATTCTCTCATACTGTATCAGAGGTGCACCTATATAGACCAATGCAATCTCTGATATTTCTACTTGGATCAGCAGTACACAGAACTGTAACACTTACTTCTAAAGGGTTACAAGAGCACTAAAATAAATGTATTAGTGCTGTAGCACCTAAATATTCTGCTTTTACAAGGGTACAATAAATACATGATCAAAGTTTTTAATGGAATTAGTGAAATTTAAACATCTGTCAGATGCAAATCTTTTTTTAAAGAGATTCTCTTAAAATACCAACATGATTAAGTGTCATTGTGAAATTCCACACAAAAAATAAATTATGATTTAGAAGTTGTGACCACGAGGAAATACGTTTTTCCATTAAAAAACAAACTGTCATAGTCAAAAGTGAAGCAACACAAACCTTCCCAGCCATCTTCTTATTCATCTCCAGTAGACCGTCATCTTCACCAGCCTGTCACACAGACAGAATACATCAGAACAAGTTACCATGATCCACATGATCACATTACGTGGGTCAACTTACATATGTAACCCCTCATCCATCAGGTCATACCTGTAAGATGGCCAGCGTGGGTTTGATGGCTGGATGGATTTTGAGCACAGAAGCGAGCTCTTCCCTGCTTCTCTGGATGATCTCCCTGTTGGAGACACAAACAGAAACACATCCCTGAATCTGGTGAATCACTGATCTAGAATTCTCTACAGTACCAGACATTGCCCCTCCCACCTCACTTAGTAATGCATTTACTTTAATCCATATTATTCTGATCAAACTTTCAAACAGTATGGAGTCCGGCACAGTTCGGCAAATGCCTGATCTAACACACCTGATTCAACAGAGCAGCCAATTATTAGGTTTAGCTGAAGTGTTGGAGCAGAGAAACCCTCAACAACCAATAACCAACAGACCACAACAGCTTAGCACTTTCATTATGACTATATGCAGCTAAAATAATGACAGAAGAGTAACGTTGCCCTCAAAATCACAGCTCACAAATCTTTAACATCTAATTCAATTGTGGTATGGGGTGTATATGTGAAGTCCTACACACTGATCACAACTATGGAAAGAAGCATATCCAAGAAATGGAAAGGTCTGTAGTCCGCATTGTGGTTGCAGTCTAGGAGGCAGGATCAAGGGAGACCAGGGGTGCCCACTCCTGATCCTGGAGATCTATCATCCTCTAGAGTTGCAAACACCAAGCTCTGATGTTCAGATGTCCCTGAAGTCCTTTACTACCTGGATCAAGAGTGCTGGATCAAACACACAAGCCTTTATTCACACCGAAACTATTCTGAGATCAGCGTTCCACAGGGCTTTTGTCAGAGTTAATAAAGGTGAAATTACCATGTAGAGGAATAAAAAAAAAGTGACTATTACCATGTAGAGGAATAAATGCTGCTATGTTTTTCAGTTCAGTTCCGTTCATCAGTCCCTCAGGCCATAAGACTGTTCAACTCCTCTCAGTTCAGCAAAGGAAAAACTCTGTGACACTCTTTCATTCCAATCACTCCAACGGACACACCCCCATCTCTGCACACACTCCCTCCTAAATGCCCTATATCTATTTTTATTGTATTATTCTACTACTGTTTACATATTTTGCACTGTTTACATATTTTGCACTGCCAAATTATTTATATTACTGCATACTTGCACTGTCTATATTGCTGACATCAGTCATCTCAATTTGCACAGCAAATGGTATAATGGTTACACAGACACTAAGGACTCTATTTTCATACGGTCATACTTTATATTGTATCTTGTGCTTCTCTTGTTACTTCTGTGAACTTTGTATATCTGCTACTGGATGTCTGAATTTCCCTCTGGGATCAATAAAGTGTGTGTATGTATGTATGTATGTATGTATGTATGTATCTATCTATCAATCTGTCAATCAATGTGCAAAACAAGCAAATACAGGCTTAGAGTCTGTTTTTTACCCAATAGAAGTTCACACAGTGGCCAAACCTGAGTCCTGTTCTCATCATCCACTGTGAATCTGTTCTGACGAAATGTGCAACCTTGTCAAAATGTCCTAGTGTAGCTTATATTTATAGCTCCAGCTCTGTACACAAAACTCGAGGTCTGATAGCTTAAATCACTTTAACCAAATAAGCCTAACAGCATTAACTACAAAGTGTATATCTGCCAGCTTCTTGTTTGAATCTTCCCATTCCACCTTAAATGGTCCAGCAGTTACTATTGCACTACTTGAGGTGGAACAGAACAGTTTGAAGAAGAAGCTGATGAACAGGAAGCAGACTTCATCCTTGTATTAAAGCTACAGTTAGGATAGTCAGATAGCTCTTTAACCAGCATTAAAAAATCAGGACGTCTGATGGGCTAAATCAGCCTAGTGATATTAAGCTGATTCTGTCCTGAATTAACATATAACAGTATAGAACGCTCTCATGTTTGAAAATTGAGCTATCTTTAACGCAAATGCACATTTGATATGGTTTTCATACCTTTACATAAGGTTTTGAATATGTTACTATTATTGTACTTATGTAAACAAAAGTGGGAGTAATTTTATTTGTAGTTTAAATACAAAATTGTGGTTGAAATTATTTCAGTTTGTGTATCAGTACTTTCAAAACATTTTCAGCAAGCTTTAACATTCATTCACTCATCCTCTGAGCTGCTTATCCTTCTGGGTCACAGAGGGTGCTGGAGCCTATCCCAGCGTTTATTGGGTGGAAGGCAGGAAACACTGGACAGGCTGCCAGTCCATTGCAGGGCATGTTTAAGACAATGATAGTTTTTGGTCTCTATAATCGTGATATTAAATTTTCATACTGTTTCACCTCTAATCACAACTGTTTAAAAGGCCGTGGGCTCAGCTGTGAAATATAAGCAGACAATGAAGGTCCTGCTGGTCTTTAAACTCCCTTCACAATCTGTGCAGAAAAACACAATCATCATCATCGAGATTTCTTGGACTGGCAATGTATCTGTATCTGTTACTGAGTTATAAGAATGTTGAGCATGACTGCAATATTGGTCTGCAGAACTAGGGCTGAAAGGCCAATCGCTTTTATATCTAAATCGCAATCTGAAAGAGTGCAATTTCTACATTGCAAAAGCTGCAACTTCCATTGTAGAATAATTTTTTTTTTTTTTTTTTTTTTTTTTATTTAACCTAATAAGGCAGAGCTTGTGCACTGAGTATGGATGCAGTAGACCAAGCAACCAAACAGCCTGTGCTGTGACATCACAACAAGTGGCAGTTTAATGCACTACGTTCAGCATTAAAGCAGTAAAACTGTATATCCTCAATATATAGAACACAATCGCAATACTGGTCAGAAAAATCACTCTCACATATTCTGCCCAAATCGTTCAGCTCTAGGCAGAACACTCAACTGAGCTGACAGATTTACACCAATTAGAGAGTAACTGCACATGAACAAGCAGCTGACTGGATGTCAACCATTATGCCAATGTTTCATTTTTTAAGGGCGTGAGTTTTGTCCTCCGGTCTCTTGTTAAACAGTTTATTCTTGTTCATGTCATGCTGAGACTATGCTTATAGTCAGTTGTTAATGTGGGACTGTGTTTTACTGGTGCATTCTGTCACTTCAACTTGTTCACGAATCTACTAATACTTCTATATTTGGGTAACTGTGCGTTTTAAAGTATCACAGTATTATATTTCTGCCATATCCCCCTCCCGTAGGTCTTAGCATGGGACAGCATTGGGCAAATCTTCATCCATCAAATATTTTAACAAAAGTGGGAGTGTATAATTTAATTCCCTGATTATTTCAGTCACAGGTCTTAAACAGATGAGGAGAGGAAACGAGGAATGGCTGGATAGTAGTGAGGGAAAAAAAAAAAAAACCTATCACCTAAAATTAATCTCACGTTCACTTCTACCACCAAACTGCAGCAGTCTGCATGAGTGTCACACTGCTAATCCACATTAGGGCTAGTTAATGAATTGTCCATACGACACTCTTAAGAAAGATGGTTCCTTAAGGGTTCTTTATTAAAGCCAATGGTTCCATTTACAACTATGAGTTCTAAACAGAAAAATGCTTGTGCTTGAATGGTTCTCTGCATGGTGAAATGCTTCATCGGATTGATAGAGAATGTGTTTTATTTGGTTCTACACAGAAACATGTTCAATATGGTGCTGTAAAGAACCATACACAACGTATCCATCCAAAGAATCATTTCACCATGCAAAGAACCATTTAAGCACAAGATGGTTCAATATACTTATTCATGAATTTCTCAGGAAAAGTGGGTTGCAAAGTCCATCCTTGGGGTTTGGATCAATAAGGTCTTGCAGACTGCACACACATGTGAGCAGAAGTGAGTAGAAAGTGGGGGAGAAGTAACAGCCTGGAGAGTCAAGACGACCTGTAGATGGAGATCAACCCCAGCAATGTATGATGCAGATTTGGTCACTTCATAAACAGACAGCCAATCCATGTGTGCATAAAAACATAACATGTACAAACAAAAGAAGCATAAAGCGAGCCCACCAATCAGGATACAGCAGACACTTTGTTCTGAGCCTGTTTTGACCTCTTGGACAAAGCTTGGTTCTAGCTAATGGAAACTGTTCTCCTTCAGTGTTTGTGCTTATGATCACTTGAATAGACATCAGTGTCAGACTAATTAATGAGCTTCTATTAAAGACTGGTGGACTGAGAGACACTAGAGTCTCTTCACCCAAACTGAGCTGATTAAGAGTCTTGTTCCAGAAATGGTAATAGGACATTAGAGCCATAATAAATCATGCTACTGTTACTCTCCATACTTAAGTACGTTTGAAAGTAAATACTTTAGTACCTTTACTCAGAAGGAGCTCTAAAAGGAGGAACTTCTACTTTTACTAGAGGAATATTTTACCTTGTGGATCTCTACTTTAACTCAACTACATGGTTTGTGTACTTCGCCTGCCTCTGACTGTCACCAATTTTTACTAGAATAAGGCATTTTAGGCCAAACCACTCTGGATCACTTTGCTTACTCCTTAAACATTTAATTAGGTAGAATTAGATATCCCCTATAATCACGAGCTGATGGTTGATCAAGCGTGGTAACATGCCAAACTCTGCAATTCTGAGGACATTATGGAGTTTGAGATAGAGCTAAAGGATTATCAGTCTGTTTGTTGAAATCACAACTTGTTTAAATCATAATCCACATTAACAATTCAGAGTTTTATCGAGGGAAATTAACCCCAATAACACAGAATTTATGAACAACCTTTAGAGAAGTTCAACCCAGGTGTTGTGACCTCACGACCACAACTTACAGGCTGTCTTGTGCGCTACATTTGGTGGTCAAACCTGAATATCCACAAGAAAAAGGTGAATATTCTGGTCTTCTTAGCAGACATATCTGGCCTGAACCCTAATTTATAGAAAATATTAATCACAATTTAAACTGTAGTTGCAATATTAATAAGAAAATTTGCAATCAGAAATGTATCCCCAGATCGTTCAGCCCTGTGTGCAAAAGGGAAAAGAAAGACAGATCTGGGATCAGTTCTCCTTTTATATATTGACGAACCAACTTTATGCAAACATAGCCTAATCCTGGCAGTTTCATTGGATCACAGTGATTTGCACAACTCCTCACTGTTCCTACTTTCGCTTTCTGGACTGGACTCCAGAACCACCTCCAGCTCAGTTTCTGGGGCAAACCAGGCAGATTTGCTCACTAAACATATACTACTGAACTCATTCAAACTTAGATGTCCATCTCAAACGTGCCTGTAAACGCCTGTCTGGTTGAGACTGTGATACAAGCGGCTCCTATAGTTGGCTGTGCTGCCTACTGGTGGTGGTGATGTGAGGGCTGCGGCGAGTTACATCAGCCCGGGTTTCTCCACCCCGAGCACCGGCAATACCAGCAACACGTGTTGGAACCAAGCCCGCTAGCCTTTAGCCTGGTGGCTAGTTTACCAGAACAACGCCAAAACAACACTGTGTCACCACGTACCAGTAAGGTTAAGGTTGTAATGACACGTCTTTAAACTCATGCTAGCTACGTATTTACATCTGGAAGGTTTACATACAGATTTACGAGGCTGAAACTGGCTTCTGACTCGAATTTCCCCATTCCACCTTAAATAGTGCAGCAGTTCCAGTCTCGCGCCTCAGAGCTGAATGGAACTACTGCACAGGCCAGAACGGAACTGCCGCACAATTTAAGGTGGAACGGCAAGTTCGAATAAGAAGTCGATTTCAGGTTCGTATTAAATTCAGTTTTACCTGACAGCGTTTTCCTGCACAGCTCTGAGGGTTTTGTGTTTCTGAGGGCTGAGGGACTGAACGGAGCTCCCACTGCCGCCGCCGGAGGTAAAGTGAGTTTCTCTAACAGGCAGACACACGCTCATCTCTCCCCGAGCCGTGGAGCTCCTCCGCGGGCTGAACACCTTCACCTTCCCGGCTCCACACCGGTGGGTCCGGCAAGCGTGGCGGAGAGCAGCAGTCAGCCTCATGACGTGAAGTCCAGCGACGGCAGATGGTGAGAAGTTTCTGGGTCTATAGTATGAGGGGCTGCGTCTCGGCGTGTGTGTGAGTCAGTCACCAACCTGAACAAGCACAGACACGATAACCGATTCGCGAACGAGCCGTTCTTTTTGAGCGACTCTTTTAAATCAGTCGAGAGAATCGATTCACAGGCACGAATGAATCATATTCTAAAAAATAAACATTATTATTACAAAAACAAACATTTCTCACAGACAACATTTGTTTTTATAGCACGTTATATTAGCATCACACAAAACAAGCTTTAAAGTTGATTTTCTTTAGCTATATAAAAATAAAACATGCAAAATAGCCCCAAATGAGGCCGAGGCTGAAGAGATAAGAGTGACTTTGACTGCCCGGTGACAGACCAATCAAAAGACAGAAATTGTTTTGATTTATGATATATTTCTTCATTTTTGCTGTATGTTTAAATATATTATCATTATCATATATGTAAATTTGTGTTGTGTTTATTTAACATATTATTTGTATGCTGTATAAATGTCTAATGTTCATAACGTTTATTGTCTGATTTATTTAAGTTTATTTAAGTTTAATGTACATTACATTTTTCTAATATTTATTTTTTCTAATTAAAGTTTGTTGTAAACCTATTCTGAAATACTACATAATGCTAACAATACGCAATAACCACGTATTTTGCTGTCTGGGAAGCTCAGTCTTGATCACCCAACTGCTAATGGCGCATGCTAATTTTAGATTATTTAGTCACTAGCAACGGATTTGTTAACCTGTTACATATTGACCTAGCCTCTGCTGCACTGACCGAGTCCAAAATAACTACTAAACTGTTATTAATAATAATAATAATACTTTATTCTTGTATAGCGCTTTTCACAAACCCAAAGACGCTTATTCTACCACCTTCCTTGTGATGAGAAAGAGAAGAGGAAATGGCTGCAGTTGATGAGGTGAATTACACATATTAAACACGTTTGAGGCCACTGGGCTCTAATGTTAGCATGTTAGCTCATCTAGCTAACTAGCACCCACTGCCAAACGTCAAACTTTGTTTTGATATCCTTGATATATGGGTTTTATAGGGTGTTTCTGAAGATGACATAAAGCTACATCTTCGAGCTTCAGTTGTCAGGCTTGTAGGTCAGACAAGGGCTGACGAACAAAGCTAGCTATTTAGCTAAGACAGCATTAAGGCTTGCTAGCTATCTAGCTATGTCTAGATCGCTGGCTAGCTAAGGAAGTGCTAAGGCCAACACCCTATAAAACCCAGAGTCTGTATCAAGGGATTCCACAAAGGGCCAGTTTGGTGTTTGTCAGTGGGTGCTGATGTTTGCTAGATTAGCTAGATGGCAGCACACAGAGCCCGATGGCAGCAAACTTTGTTTTTCTTCATATTCCATAAACTTTGCTCTTCTCTTCACAAGGACAGAGGTAGAATGATAACTTTCTGAGCTGAACAAAGAACACAGCACTGCGGCACACTGAAACTACGAAACCCTCAGTAGAGGCTCCGTAACGCCTTTAAACACAAACGTGAACAAGCGGATTGAAATGGAAAGAATGAACGTATTTAAACTCACAAAGGAAGAGGCTGTAAAAGGTTTACAGGTTCTGTTATTGTTATTTGATTTAATTGTCTGTTTGGGCCCAATAATGGTTTACATGCAGAGATTTGAGTTTGTTGTGTTTTGTATTTGTATTTAAGTGAATAACTGAATCAAACATCTGATTCATTTAAAAGGGCAGTTTGAATGAATCGGTTCAGAAAAATTGAATCAAATTCCACTTCCTGCCCCTTTTCTTTTGGTCCAGTCTCACTCATCATAATCTTGTGTGAAGGTTTGTAGGTATGTGTTAGTGTAGCTGTACTATCCCGCTGTGAGCTCTTTCAGGTGACCCAATAATGCAGACATGAGTTTGGTGTAATTTAAGTCAGCTGAAAGGCATGTTGAGTCTGGCCCAGGCCCCGGTTTAATTACAGTATGAGTCTCTGTGTGGGAATGTGAAATTGATGTGCATCATTGAATTGGATGAAACCACCAAACGAGGGACCAAATAATATTTGTATTTTGTGTTTTTGTTTTTTGGTAAAAGATGTATTTTTTGGTAAAAGTGTTTTATGATTAGTGCCACATACAGGCTGAGCTTGTGTGTATATATATATATGTATATATGTAGCTGCTGTCCAAAGAAAAAGAAGTATCTGTACCTCAAGCCCTTCAAGCTTCAAGTACAACTCGGCTCGACCCGCCATCCCTGTAAAAAACACATGGAAGACAAGCGTCCAGACTCTTCTCTGTCCTGGCTCCCAGATGGTGGAATGAACTCACACTGGCTGTCCGAACAGCTGAGTCTCTCGCAGTCTTCAAGCACAGGCTGAAGACCCATCTCTTTGTAAAGCACTGAAGTGAGTAAGCACTAGTAGATGTGTATGTTGAAATACTTTGTTTTTGCACTTATACTCACCATAACCTTTCTTCTCTCTAGGTATGAGCGCTGGGTTGGGGTTGCCAGGTAGTGCACTTATGCTTATAGGTTATATGTCTGTGTATTATTCTTTCTAGGTAGCAGCATTGGCCCTTGTTCGGGCAGTGTCTGAGCTCAGGGCGAGTTTTAGAATCCTAACCTACTTATACTAGCTGGGAAACATTATCCGACGGAACACTAAGCACGGTTGTAAGTCGCTCTGGATAAGAGCGTCTGCTAAATGCCGTAAATGTAAGTATCTCCAAAATGGCAACTCTGTTTTCATTGAACAGTGATGATTTACAACCAATAAAAATCTTGGTTGAAGATGATGCATTACATGCGGCTTAACCTGAGCTGAACTCACACTCTGTCCTCACAGAAACATGCACTTTTATAGGATGCCAGAGATTTAATAGGACTGCATGTGAGCTGTAATCACTGAGACTAAGTGATGTCATGTTTCCCATTAGGTTCAGTCATGTGATCTGAGTCAGACTAACAGAGTTAGTCTTAAACCAGAGCTATTCAAGGACTTTGGTTCACTGGAGCAAGAGAGATGTTCATTCAAAGGACGCTCTAGATAAGAAGATGCCAGGCATGACCTCCGCAGTTAATTGATATATGGAGTTGATGTATGGAACCTAAGCCAAAACGGTTGCTTTTGCCACTTCATGAAGTACATCTCATTGTTTCTCCACTCGTTCTCCATTTATTAGCTCCACTTACTGCAAACACGAACCAGTTCTTTATGCTACATTATGCAATTCTCGTATTTTTTTCAGGTCCACTTTAATGCTGCAACTCTGCCACTCTACCATATCCCAAAGGTGTTATGTTGAATTCACATCCTGTGACAGCCAGATAAGACCATTGAACTCATTGTCATATTCATTAAACCAGTTTGAAACAAGTTTGCTTTGATGTGGTGACATGGTGTACTATCATGCTGGACGTAGTCATTAGAAGATGGTATATTGGGGCCATAAAGGGACATGCTTGGTCAACAACAATACTCAAACAGACTGGGGCATTCAGGCGATGACTGATTAGTATTAATAGCCCAAAATGTGCCAAGATAACCTTCCCCACACCATTACAACATCTCCATCAGCCTGGACTGCTCACACAAGGTTGGGTCCATGAAGTCATGCTGTTGGCACTGGATTATGACCCTACCATCTGTGTGCTTCAGACCAGTTGGTCCAGGCAACGTTTTGATGATTGTCCAGTTTTGCTGAGCTATGCACCCTCAGCTTTCCATTCTTGACTGACAGAAGTGAAGCCCGGTGTGGTCTTTTGTTGTTGTAGCCTGTCTGCTTAAAGGTTCAACTTGTTGAGAATTCTGAGAATGTTGGTCATTCTCCATTGACCTCTCTCATCAACAGGGTGTTTGTGTCTGCAGAACTGTCGCTCTCTGTTTTTCCTTTGTTGCATCACTCTGAGCAGCTCTAGAGGTGGTTGTGCATGAAATTCCCAGGAGGTCAGCAGTATGCAAATACTCAAACCAGCCCGTCTGGCACCAACAGTCATTCCACAGGCAAAATCACTGAGATCACATTTTTTCCCCATTCTGTTGGTTGGTGTGAACATTACCTGAAGCTGCTGGCCCGTATCAACAGGATTTCATGTACTGCACTGCTGCCATATGATAGGCTGTTCAAATTACTGCATGAATGAGTAGGTGTACACAATGCGCAAAATACTCCCAGGTATTCAGGGGTTCCCATGTTGCCTGGGTGCTCCTGCTAACTCACTCGCCTTTGTGACCCTGATGCTGCCTTCAGTGGCAACCATATGTTTGGTTTACCAGTTGTTCTCCCGGAAATGTGTTTTTTTTTTTTTACCTTGGTAGATCTCGTGCATTCTCTCTTCTGTCCTCGGTTTGGGAAATGAGTAATAATGATTTAGGCCTACAGTTTAATTCGGTTCAGTTTATTGTTATTGCCAATGTGCATACACATATGCAAACGAAAAGAGGAACAAATCTGTTTTTAGGAACCCCCAGAATTTTGATTTTGCAACATTCAAGGGGTCCAAGAGGGAATTAGACCTGTATTTCACACATTGGTTGTACAGGTGTTACTAAAAGTCTATATGATTCCCTGCATGTTTTGTTATCCCCATATTACCCTGTTGTTCAATGATCAGGATTGCCACAGGACCACCACAGAGTAGGGAGCAGGCATTATTTGGGTGGTGGATCATTTATCGTGTTAGTGGGTGTTGTGCTGGTGTAAGTGGATCAGACACAGCAGTGCCGCTTGAGTGTTTATACACTGTGTCCACTCACTGTCCACTCTATTAGGCACTCCTACCTTGCTGGTCCACCTTGTAGATGTACATGTGTTGGTCATCCTCTAGTCCTTCTCTGGACGCTGCCCACAGGACGCTGTTAGTTGGATAGTTTTGGTTGGTGGACTATTCTCAGTCCAGCAGTGACACTGAGGTGTTTAAACTCCAGCAGCACTGCTGTGTCTGATCCACTCACACCAGCACAACACACATTGTCTTAATTGGATCTCAGGCAAAAATCTGAAATGGAAGAAAGACAATGTTGTGGACCGGTACACGAACAAGACAACCTGACATTGAATCCAGTTTTCTTAAGTGCTGTGCAACATATGAATCGTTGTTGACCTTTGTCTTATTGGTCAACACAGCTCAGTGACAGGAATAACTGAGTATTGATTTTCTGTGATTAGATTAGTCCACCTCAGAGAACAAAAGTACAAACAACAGGATTTGTATCTGTAGATCACAGCGAATTCAGTCCATCATTAACTACAGGAGTGTTTTCCAGCTCTTTGCATGGATTTCTTATTTTCATTAAAATGTTAGAAGTTTAAGAACCAGATTAAGCTGATAAACAACAAAGGCCATTTTTGTAGCCTTTTTGTCAGGATTTTCAAGGGTGTTAATTCTGCTGGACACTAAGTATAATAAGGCTGCCTCGTTTTTATTCTAATTATGTTTTTTCCTAATGTTGAGAGGGCAGACTGTCCAAGGTAATGTGATTATTCAGTATGTTTTGAGAGTTAAACCAGATATCCTTGCACTATATGCTGGATTAGAGGTTCATTAAAGGGCCCATATTGTGAAAAAAGCTGTTTGTTTGTTTGTTTGTTTCAAATAAAACAGTTTAACAAAACCATTTTACCTAGGTCACATGACCCTGGTATGGAAAATGAAGCTGGCAGAACAGTTATGAATTCAGTTTAGTGGTCACAAAGACATTTGCAAATATTTGGCCATAGAGGTTGGTAAGGGCAGCCAATCAGAGCTAAAGTCATTTATATAATAATGGTTTTAAACAGTGGTCACAGTAGAAATAAATAAATTACATTAAATATAGGAATCAAGGAGGATTGTGGTCCATATGACAAGTGTAGGTGGGTTGGGCTTGGGTTGGTAAGATAGCTATAAAATGTCGGTAAGTTAGCTATAGATAGCTATACTTATATTTTGATTTACCCTAACTAAAGAAGTTAAGAATAAACCATGTTTTTCAGGTTTGTAAATAATGTAACTATTGGTATGCATGCTGTAGGGCCCATTCAAATAAATCAGAAGCAATGAGATAAATATATAATAATATCTGTACAATTAAAAACAAATATTTTTATTGTATTTGTATAGGAGAGGGCAAAAATGGTCTTTACTTCGATGTAAGTACATGCCAAAAGTTTTGTTTGATGCAATTTTGGAGCATTTCTATTGGTCCAGTCATCACGAAAATCATTGCTGAGTTAAAATTATGCAGAAAACTAATTTTAATCATCAAAAATGGAGATACTTGGGTTTTTTCACACAGCGATGAGATATGAGGTGCTATATAGATACAGGTGCTTTGACCGGGTTTACAATACGCATACATACCACATTCCCTAAAAGAGACATAACATCTTAACCATTCAGAGTGATTTAGGCATTCAGCAAACCTGCAGTCGTGGCAGTTGAAGCCCTCACAGTTTGGTGACTTCTCTGCCAGAACAGAGTAGTAGTTAAGAGCTGAGTTGAATCAGGTGTGTTTGAACAGGAAAATCACCAAACTGTGCTAACCCCCAGCCCTCCAGGCTAGAACAGAATACCCCTGCTTTACTGCAATGTGACCAGCAGGTGGAGCTAATGCTACTGGGGATAGCTTACAGACCTTAGGCACTCTCCATTAATTGCAGTACTACTAGCAGATAAGATGGCATCTGAGTGAGGTTTTAATACAGTTACCTTTAAGCGCATCAGATCTGTGCCTTTAAACCCGTCATGGAAAATTGCTGTCAAGCTACCACCAGTCTGCACTGATTTAAAGAACACTGTTCTAATACACTTTTTTTTGTCCATTGAGGTCTACATGTAACGTTTACGTGTGTGTGTCATTTTCATACCAAAACAATCTTAATTAATTTAAGGTAAATACCAGTGCTTTTGTCTTGGTGGAGACGACCAACATAGCCATGTTTGGAGGCACCGTGGTCAGCACCAAGATGAACAGTTTGTTGTCACGTGTCACATGTCCAGAAGACCTGGAGTCACTCCATCTCCACCCCTACTGCACAATCTGCAGGAACTGTGTGAGAATTTTCAAGCTGCATGGGATGGATTATCACAGGACACCATTAGGAACCTCTACAACTCCATGCCGAGACGTCTGGCATGTTGCGTTAGCAAACATGGGACCCAATGCCTTACTGAGAGACACTACTTCTGTATATGTAGCTCAATAAATATTGCCCATATCAGTCTAAATTTATCATCATTTATTGTTCCTGGTAACCTTTATCTACCTTCCCAATAGCACTGCAATCAGACACTTCCTGCTGGGGGCAACTATTCTTTGGATGATAGGTATTCAAAATAAGAACACATATTCATATATCTCTTTAGCTCCTTTCCTGCCTCTTTATTATTATTCTTTATTCTATTTATTGTATCTTATTGTACTTCTCCCTTAATGTATGACTTGTTAAGAGTCTGTGTTCTTGTTACATGTCATACATGGGTGCTCTCACCAAGACAAATTCCTTGTATGTGTGACATACTTGGCAAAGTTAAGATTCTGATTCAGATCTGGAGGTCATCTATCTCCCACACTCTCTGATTACGCAGCCATGCTGCTGTACCACTTGCAGAATGTTTCTCAGCATTGTCATGTTGAAATGAGCATGGGTGTCACCAGCATCTATAAGACACCACATGTTGCTCCAAAATGTGTTAAAGTGTTCAGCATTTATGGTATGCAGGGTACCCACATATGTCCCAACTCCTATACCACGACACCCCTTCTGGTTTTTAAGTATATGCTGGTATGAATCTTGGGATATACAGGTGGTGTTTCTGGACAGTGCTGATATATGGCTTCCACAGTACATAGTACAGCATGAACTTGCATTTGTGGATGCAGCGACGGAGTTCATTGACAACAGTTTGTCAACCCCAAACAACATACAGGTATATTATGAAGTGTATCATGAAAACACAGGATGTATATCCATATGCAAATGTCTTGCATACGAATCTTTGGAGAAAATATCTTATGTTTATATGTTCTATATAGAAACTGTACACAGAAATACAGAAATTGAGTAAAATACAGAAATTCTGTACTTGAAAATGCCTTATTTAAGCTCATATTCTCAATAGAAAATATGTTTTGAATAAAGCATGTTTTTGTAATTGTGAGACACCCTTTTATCATTAGAATAACTGCAAATCAACCTCAATACATCATACACATTACAGACTGCATTACAAAGGTGCAGTGTGCGGTGGAAATGATGATGAATTTAATGACTTTAATGACATCTTTTTAGAAGCTCTCTAGGGAGGCTGCAGGAGAGCAGCTGGGCTGACCGGTTCAGGCCTTTACTCTGTCCATCATCTATCAATGACACTGGCCAGCATGCAGCGAGGGGGGAGAGGGACCAAGATACCATCATCATCATCCAATTTCTGATTCATAGTGATCGCTAATGGATATGAGAGACCTTTGGAACATTGCCTGGCGGTTGTGAGCCTCGCTTTCAGACAGAAAGGTCAAGAGGATGCTAAGAGGCTTCCTTAAAACCGCATCATCTTCCAGAAGAGGTTATCCGTCTGTGTAGGGGTCTTATACATACTAATATTCATTTACTTCAAAGGGTTTCAAGACAGGCAGTGAATCACACACGTTTAGATTTTAGTGTATATTGTGACGTCAGCACTAAACAAAATATACAAGATCATTTCCGTGTTGTAATTCTGTCTGTAAGAAAAGGACTTGTTTACGTCCATCATTCACCAGTTGCTGCTGATGGAAATATATTCGACAAGTTAGCTTTAGCCTCTTTAGCTTTGTATCATTGCTGTCTAAAACAAGTAACTCCAACATGGCACTTTTACAGAGGTGAGCAGAAACGTTCTTCACTTCATGTTCTAATTATAGTTATGATCATAATCAATGGCCTAAGATTCTATGAAGTTTGCAGTCGGTTACTCTTATTATACTGAGTTATGGCTCGCTGAATTTGTTTGGGTCTCAGGACCTCTGCTGCGGGCAACCAAATGGAGCCCAATGCTGACGGGGCTTTGTACCGCTCTACCCAGCACTTGGGTGTAGTGCCCCTAGGTGAATGGATGGAACTGAATTGAAATCTAGAGAACCCAGTACCACTGCCTTACACCCCATGCTGAGGGGGTTTTGTACCCCTCTAGCTAACACTTGGGCGTAGTGCCCTTGGGTGAACAAATAGAACTGGTTGGAAGTCCAGAGAACCCAGTTTCACTGCCTCACAGCCCAGTTCTGAGGGGGCTTTGTACCCCCCTAGCCAACACTTGGGTGTAGTGCCTTTAGGCTCACGTGTGGCTGTTCCAGAATGTCCCATCATATTGGTCTGTGTTTTATATGGAGATTACAGAAGCTGTTTTTTTGCGCAACTAGACGCTTGTGTCAGCAGGGATGCACCTTAAAGCAGCTGACTTGTCTAATTAGAATGATTGTCTACTGTCTATTTTTAGACCTGCCATGCATTTAGGGATAATGACTGAGTAAACAGAGTGATGTATGTGTTTTACTGATTGGCTGATGAAGCGTATGCTGAAAGGAAACGTGCATGTGATGGCGAAAGCCGATACGAGAGTGTTCTGACTGGAGAATTGTACGGCTGAGGAAGGAAGGAGCTTAAAATTACTCTGTGAATGATTGTGGTTCCCTGGAAGCACGAAACACGGCACATAAGAACCAGGACAGACTGAGCGACTGGAGAGAGAGAGGCAGGTTGCCATGGTGATTTCTTTCTTTTTTCATTCATCAGTAAATTTGCTCTCTCTCTCTCTCTCTCTCTCTCTCTATGTGTCTTTCCTTCTGTGCCTAACCTGACAGGCTCAAGCTGACAGGGACTTGAGAGCGCTCTGGATTGCAGCTCCAAGGCTGTACAATTATTATAATTACACGATTGTTCTCTCGTGTAGCTTGACCCATCAGCACCGCTGCATTAAACACAGCTTCTCTGGTCCAATTAGATTTCGAGCAAGATCCCCCTTTCCCCCATTCTTCCCATTGATGAAATTAAACACCTCCCGTATATTGAATTACGGATCATGAACAACGCACAGCAAAGTGTTCAGTACTGCATGACTGTTTTGCGTAATTGGGTTCCCAGATCAGCTTCTTTCACGTGAGTTGGTTTCACCAGCTGCTTTGATTGGCATGTAGGCTAAAAGGAGCTGTTTGGCCATAAAACCCATTTACACAGTTTGTCACCTACACCAGATGTAGTCAATCAGCCAAAACACATTTGTAGTCCGAATTTCATTTGCTTAGTTGTGCATTGGAGCTAGAAGGCTAACGTCGCTAACAAACAATAGAAGTAAGCTGACACACACATGAGGAATTTGGTTTCATCAGTTTGTGTCTCTCTAGTACGGTACAAATATACACATAACTAACTGACAGTCCATAATATACACAATGACTCCCAAACCTTATCCATAAATACGTCCTTATCCATAAATACATCCACAGAGCTTCTCTCTTCATTACTGCAGTACTATGGCTACGTTCACATTACAAGCCTATCCTTAATCAACTCATCGGCTCAGATGAGATTTGGCTTGATCCTCACGGTTCACACACATAAATGTAAGTGGCTGGTATCTGTCTGTAAGGTGGATGAGTGTGGTGGGTTATTTCAAGACTGCAGACCTTTTTTTTTTTTTCAAATTAACAAAAATTGGCAAGTTTGTACTTGGTATGACTAAACTGTGTCAACCGTAACTTACAGCACTATGTGATAAATGATGACTGGCCGAGCGAGAATAGGGAGAAAAATAAAAACCAAAACAGGTCAAACATAAATGAACAGAACAGGGCCATACAGCTTTCTTTTAATCTGTAGAGAGATACACTCATCATCGAAATAATAGTTGTGCCCAGAAGGAAGTGTGGGGTTGCAGTGCTGTTGGGAAGGAAGATGAAGGTTACCAGGAACAATAAATGATGATAAATTTAGACTGATATGGACAATATTTATTGAGCTACACATACAGAAGTAGTGCCTCTCAGTATGGCATCGGGCCACCATGCTAATACAACATGCCAGACGTCTCAGCGTGGAGTTGTAGAGATTCCTAACGGTGTCCTGCGATAATCCATTCCATGCAGCTTGAATATTCTCACACAGTTCCTGCAGATTTTGTGGTAGGGTTGGAGTGTTGATAACGCGTTCAATAGCATCCCCCACATTTTCAGTCGGGGCTAGGTCTAGCGATCCAGCTGGTCATGGCTTAGTATCTGTGTCCTGTTGGAATAGCACATCAGAGTATGCTTTCAGAACAGGTAGGGCCACTGCTTGCAGGACCTCATTAATGTAACATGGCTCTCAAAGTGCCCTATAATGAAGACCAAACATGATCTGGCATCGTACGTGATTGCACCCTACTCCATGACATCAGATCTTCTGGCCACGTGACAACAAACCGTTCATCTTGGTGCTGACCACGGTGCCTCCACACACAGATTCATTGGTCGTCTCCACCAAGACAACAACAGGACTCATCAGTGATGATGACCCGCTGCCATTCTGAGTCACTCCATGACAGTCTGGAACGACACCATTGCAGTCTTTGGCGATGTTGATGTGGTGTTAAGGGCAGTCACCTTAACGGTCTGCGTGTATGTAGTCGTGCAATGGTGCTGGCACTAACAGGATGAGTCATGGAGGGCATCACTGCTCCCTAATTGTCCACAATCGTGGCTGTTGGGTCACTCAGTGCGTGTTGGACAATGCGTTGGGGTGTCTTTCTGTGGTTTGTGTAGGTCTACGAGATTCTTCATGTCACTGGTGTGTGCCTTCTTCTGTCCACGGCTACCAACAATATGGCACGCAATACTACCAACAATGCTACCAGTACAAAAGCACGAGTCAGAATATAAAGCATGCTCAACAGGACGACCTTATATAGTCAGTCTGGTACAGTGATAAGGGCTGTCCTTGCTTATGTCACATACACGGCCAAGCATGAAACTTGAATCATTTGCATGTCTATATTTTTGGTAATGAGTGTTTTTCCTCCTTGGTTGGAGCTCAGCCTCCTCTCTGGTCTTCAGCTACTACTGTACGGGAGAATCCATGTTTCCATTAATATAAAACCCATTTGCTTTTCTTTCATAGAACCTTTCTGAGAAAGGTTTCTGCTATCATTATGATGTCAAGTGTTTAGAAGAACCCTTAGAAGAACAACAGAAGAACTCATTTTGGTGTTATATCGAGCCATTTTCAAGCACTGTCTGTTATAATCTCTTTAGCTATGGGAATGCTCTGTCTGTTTGAACATGGGAATATCATTCACTCAACAAGCTCTGGGTTTCTCAAGAATGAGCGAAATATTGTGTTCCATCAGTTCCTGCTGGGTGGCTACAGTAATGATACCAGACAGCAAGTTATCAGTCATTCTGGGCTATAGTGTTTTCTCCAATAGCTGAGGGTGGATATACTATTAGACTCTCTAATAGGACATCCATGAGCACCGTTAAGCGTTCTGTTCTCCCTCCACTCAGCACTACTTGAGCAGTAATGAGAAGCCCCCCTGCAGTGCTCTTCCAAAGAGAGGAGATCGATCATCACGCTGCAGGAGGCTGATGGACAGACAGAGGCGGCTCAGTCTCCTCTCCGGAGGGAGCATGTGGCCGTGAGTCTCTGCCAGATGGGGCCTCTCCGGCAGCACTTCACTCAAGACAAACACTGATGTCACACAGCTGGCCAAACGGGAGCTTTTGCATTCCTGCCAGCCACCTGCAGAAGCCCAACTGATGCCAGTCGGTCACCGCACACAGCCACAAAGTGAGGTCTTCCCCTTTATACAGGTCCCATTTGTAAAGCTCAGAGGAGACACATTATGTGTACCAAAGTGTCCCATATTTCTTTCAGAATCAGAGGCATGAAAGGAGGGATGTCCCACATTTCTCTTGTATTATTCTTGATGCTTTTTGTAAGTTTATATATCGGGAAGGAATTGATTTTTACAGGCTATTTTCCAGCTTCTCTTCCTCTCTCAGAATTAAAGGGGGCCTAGTATGCTTTTCCGATTTATCCCTTTCCCTGTAGTGTGTTATGCAGCAGTGTGTAAATGGTCTGTAAAGTTAGAAAGCCACTTTTCTTAGCTGTCTGAAATACTTTGTTGGACTTCCAGCCTTTTTTTGGTTACATGGTGACATCATCTTGATTGCAAGACTGGCATGCCTTCACACAACACACTTACCTCTTTTCCACCAACAAAGTACCAGTGCTCGTGCCCGTGCTGGTGTTGGTTCTCAGGCTCTACTGAACCCGTTAAGAACAGGCCCCCTTTTCCACCGGTTTGAGAGCCGAGCAATTACGTATCTGAAGGGGGGTCCTTAGTACGTAAGCAGAAGTCGGCACACAACACATAAAAACAACACAGCGGAACATTTTCTTCAAAACTTTACTTCTTGCTTTGAGGGCATGTCTCACCATCCAGAACCAACTTCTTCAGCATTTGTGCGTCACAACCAGAGAGTTAATAGTGCTGTAAAGACGCCGTTTTTTTTTGCCCGCGAAACGTTTTATTTGTTTGTGGTGTGAAAGCGGCAAAATTACGATTTTGGCACCAGCACCATGTTGGTGAAAAAGGGTCAACAAAGAACTTAAAAGCTAAAAACGTGCTGCTCTGGCAGTTGACCAATCAGACCAGAGTGCATGAGCTGACCTAGCAGAGCACACTGGGCTCATCAGGAGGCGGGCCTTAAAGACACAGGAGCTCTAACAGTGCCTTTCAGACAGAGGGTGAACACTGATGCGCGGTATTTTAAGCCTGTTGCCTTTAAGACTGATATATGTATATGAATATATATATATATGATCTGCATATTTCCAGATATGGACCACATAGTCCCTGGAATTAATGGTACTTTTTGAAACAGTGTTTCAAAAACCATGTGACTACTGTAAGTAGTTCATCACAGTAAAAAACCCTTGAACATCCAATTACTGCTGCTGAAAGCCTACGGTGATGACCTATTAGTAAGAAAATGACAGTGTTTTGTGGGGCAGAGGAAGAAATGTCTGATTAGTTTGTGAAGCGGAAAAAGAAAAAGTGTGTGATCAATATAGCAGGATCATCAAATAGGTCAGCGGGATGCCGACAGAAGCTTCCAGATAGCATAGGACAGCATGAAGCTGCTTGGTAGGTAAACTTATGCATCACCATTTTCACTATAGTGGTGTATGGCGTATGTAATCCAACACCCACACTGTTACATATGCACATCCATAACATATCAGCAACACAGCATGTACCAACACCCACACTGTTACATATGCACATCCATAACATATCAGCAACACAGCATGCGCTTCTCTTACTTGACAACCACAACATAAATTGGTGTTTCTGCATCTCGTGTCTATTAGGGAACACATATGTAATAGTATCCCAACTCTGTGTGAACTAAATATAGAGAGCTATAATCAGTATTTAATAATAGCATCAGCAACTGAGGGCCAACCACATCACTGGTAAACAGTATTAATCAAAGCACAGAATGAAACAAACACTTCATTCACCAAAACACATTTGCAGCTAATGAAGTGAGAGGAAAACAATACAAGGTCAAAATCTCATGCCTCACCAAACAGACGAGAAAGGTGCTGCGGTATGATTCAGCATCAGGGATAGTATATTTATATTCTGGGTATTTAAAGGCCGTATTGAAGAGGATTAATGAAACCACAGTGCCAGTGACAGAAAGCCAATGAAAGCTCTGAATTAAGTCACTTATTATTTCGCCACTGGCTTTGATGCAGATGGGCCGTCTGTTGCCATGCAACCAGACTAATTAGGCAAAGCCTTTCCTGTTTGGGGGGGGGGTAAAAAAACTTAGGACCACTGTTTGTATTCTTACTTCTGTAAGAAAAGACTAATAAATTTTGAGCCTCACTTTGATGTGGCAGCTGTAGAGCAGTAGCAGGACATCCGGTGGTCATTCACCGCCGCACATGAGCCTGAGGTCACCGTGCCCAATGCCTGTGTTCTCTGGAGTGATGGAGTTCCATCCAATACCTTTGTAATGATCCAACATCAATACCTGACCTCAGTAATGTTCTTATGGCTGAATGCAATCAAGTCCTCACACCACAGTTCCAACATCTAGTGTAAAGGCTGTTTCTGCAGTAAAGGAGGGATTATACTCCCTAGTAATAGCCTTTCAGAAGAACTGCTAGATGACTCGGTGTCTTTTGGGCATATAACAGGCTTTTGAGGGCCTGTCCAGTTCTAAAACCACCTCCAAACTCCTCACAACCATCAAAGAAAAGGTGTCATGTGTCACTTCCAGCAGTGCTGGGCAGCCGTGCCCCAGTATAGCTTTGGGTCCAAACCGATGGGCTATGTCACACGGGCCAGTTGGCGTGTGGAAGATTTAGAAATCAATGCAAGCACAGTTTCAGGATTTAACTAAACCGCTCTAATCAGGATGTGCGCTAGGCCATTCCAATCAGCTTTCAAAGGGCTCAGAATGCAGTTTGGAGGAAACTGAGGGTTCAGTGTATGTTTTTAGCACATGGATCATTTGTTTGTTTTATGTGGCCCTCGTATGACAACATTGTGGCACAGTGAGTAGCACTGTCACCCTTACAGCAAGAAAGAGTTTGATTCCCAGCTGGGCGCCCATGGTCCTTTCTGTGTAGAGTTTGCACAGTCCAAAGACATGCAGTCAGGTGAACTGGAGATTTAAATTCCTCCCCTGGCTGTGTGTTTGCCCTGTCATGGATTGGTGGCCCATCCTGCCTTCTGCCCAATAATCTTTAGAATAGGCTCCACCTCCCCCCCCATGACCCTGAAGGACAAGTTCAGATGGTGGTTTAGATGATGAGTGGTCCTCACACGTGTAGTCAGTGAAACACAGCCACCAATCAGTCTCCAGATCACTAATGAATCTCACCTGTTCTCAATCCCCTTATGTGTGAGGACGGCAGAGAGAATCATCAGGACCTCACTTCCACCCGTACAAGATCTGTACCCGTCACGGTGCCGCAGCAGAGCCACCAAGATTGTCAGAGATCCCACCCACCCAGCTCATGGACTGTTCAGACTGCTGCCCTCTGGCAAACGCTACCGCAGCATGAGGTGCAGGACTGCCAGACTCAGCAAAAGCTTCTTTCCACAAGCCATTAGACTGCTCAACGCTGATTGACATGCAGACCTATCAGGACTGTTGAACACACATAATGAACACACACAATGTCAATACTCAGTACTCCTGTGATCCTCCATAGGCCCACAAACTACTCAACTCATTCATATCAGAGCCGTACACAGTATATTAATATACAGTATATTATTTATTGCAGCTCACATCTCAATTTTTTTAATGCTGCTAATTTATGTGCAATAATCTCACTGTTTATTATAATCAAGCACTTTACCACCGTCCAGTGTTCAGTTTACAGCTACAGTGTTTTGTTTACATTATATGTTACAGTGTGCAGTAATATTATCACTTGGAAACATAGCAATATTTTTCTACACAAAGTGCAATATTTCTGTAAGTGCAAAGTATAATTTCGTATAATTTCGTATTTGTTACTTCCCCCCTTCTATATTTATACTTATGTCTTGTCTTCACTATGTTACTAGTATGTCTCGTGTGTTTGCACTATGTTTACATTTGCACATCGGAGTTTGGAGAAACGCAATCTCGTTCAGCTATGCACTCCTGCTGTAAAGTCTGAATGACAATAAGGTTCACTTTGACTTTGACTTTGACTACCTGTTTGTTTTAGTCAGTTCATTGTGAGGTATTGTCAGCTCGTCCTGTTGTGTACTGACTGATTATCCCTTTTTGTCTTTGCTCTTTTGTCTGTTGGTTTGTACCCTGAGTGTTTGGATTTAATGGTTTTCTGATTTTGACCCTAGCCTGTCTTTTGGTTTTTCGTCTTCAGCCTCATCCATGTACCTAGCATCAGTTCTCTTGGTTTTGATCTGGCCCAGTTTTCCTCCGGATTGTCCTCTTGTAAGTAAACATCAAACCATTTTGCCATCTGCGAGTGTCTGGTTCGTTTGCCCGAGACCGTTATGGCTGTGCATGGTGGAAATGCTGGACAAATGGAGTGGTCTGCCCTCTAGAGGAAGCCTCCAGTAACATGCGTTACTCCTATTGGAAAGTATGTGAACAGTTATGTTCTTGATGCAGCCAGTTGCCTATGCAAAAGCATGGCCAAACAGCAAGTATATCTCTACACTAAAGCTCTAGTCTGCGGTGACTGACCTGAAGTGTGTAATATCAGGAAAACTCTGCAATACTTTGCCCCACTCTCTCTCTTCTCCCTTTCTTTGGTATTGGGATAATAAATTGACCTTTGCCGTTGAGCTGTCTTCTAGATTGGCTGAATGTAAGCGCATACATGTGGAGTTTTACTTCAAAATCCGTGCAGTGAAGAGTGCTGACAGGGTGTTTCTATACTACAGCCCACCTGCAGAGATATGGATCTTCCTTTGAGGCTGCAAGCAGGAGCATGGGTGGTGACCCAGAGGCCTTTAGAGGAAAGCAAATATTTCAGTAGAGCCCTTTGATCACGCTTTTCTGGGATCAAGCAACATGGCACCACTTCTCTTCCTTACTCTGACCCGTAGCCTCGGCCAATATTTCCTTATGCTGGCTGGGAAATGGCAGTGGGCTCAGCAACTGTTTGACCATGTAAAGCTAAGGCTGCCCGAGGAATCATTTCCACAGTACTGACTTTCACATTGCTGATATTGCAGGGGGGTCCAATATGCAAATGAGCCTGTAAGCAATCATGTGTTCCAAGGATGCTTTGACCAATCACAGTTGTTCTGTGGGTCTTGAAACATTCACATGAACCAACACCTGGACAGAACTGATTAAACCATGTATGGAATTTTGTTCGTTTCGCATAGCGGTAGGAAAAGATGCATCATACTGCACTGATTGATTAAACAACAACATCAAATGACTTTATATACAGCTCTGAAGTCATGTCATCATATTAGGAACACTAAGTCTAAGCTGATTTCTCTACAGCAAAAAAACTAAAGCTTTATTTGTGTTTGTCCTACATATAGCTTTCCTCCAAATATCACTGGATCCTCCAAATTATAAGGAACTGAAAAATTAATATTGCTACAGTACATGCAAGCAATACTGCTGAGCAATGGACTGATGCTGTTAGACTGGAAATTCATCACAGAAGCCAACAAGCTTTGCCAAATGTGGTGTTTAAGTTGCTGTAGCAGTAAAGGAAAGCACAGTTTTACCCTTTAATGCTCTGCTCAGCTGTTTGGTAGAGCACACTTTGAGTCACTATATATTAATGAAGAAGAAGGTGTTGAATGTAACTCAACCTGGTTGCTCCATCTCTACCAGTTGGCAGAGGTACGGCCAAAAATCCACAAGAGGTCACACAGTCTTTCAGTAGATATGCCTTTACTGTTCTCATCCATAGAGGAACCAAGCAACAAGTAGACGGTTTCAGCATATTATAGTTTCAGAGGTTTTGATGACCAGAATTATGTAACTTTATACAACGAAAAGAAGTCTAATAAAGGTTATTAATAAAAATTAAAATTACTTTATTATTAAAATTGCTTTATTATTATTTCCTCATTCAACAAACCAAAAAATGTAGTTTCTTTTTTTCTTGGTGAGGAAATTAAAGGGTTAAAAAGTTGGTGTATAATAGGTTAATAGTACACTTAATTTCATGCAATGTCATGCCAATGCACAGACGTTTTAGCTAGCTTGTACTATGGATGCAGCCTTATTCACATTTTACACCTCAATTATGTCACAGATGAGGGCAAGCTTGCCCAGGGGTATTGGCAGGGGGTGTGCATAGGACAAAATATATCATGAACATATTTACCACAAAATTGGCACAACAGCTGCAGTTTGTTTGCTAAAAACACTGATTATTTTTCCCTTTAAGAAATATGCTTAACTCTGGAGTTCCTAATATGGGCATGAAGCTGACTATATGATAACTACAGAGGTCTATACAGGTCTGTAGTGTTTATTTTTCATAATCTCTGATGGATAACACACACTGTAAGCTGATTTAACATAAACAAAAAAGGTAGCTTTTTAAGCTTTAAGCTTTTTAAATTCCACTGATATTTCAGGCATTATGCGTAGTTCTGTTGTTGAGACGTAAACAGCGATTGAGAGTAGTCTGATTTAAAACAGTGGATTGAGAAACGTACCAGTTCACACTTCCTCTAGTGATGACTTTCCTGCCTGGTGATGGTGCTCTGAGCTTGATGTTTGCTTATTACGTGATGATGAAACATGGACGACTCAGAGAAGACAATGGGTGAGGAGCGTGGGGATTCCTCGTCAGGATTTCTAGTTTTCCTAAAGATTAGCAATGCGATAGAGGGCTCATTGGAAATGGCATATCATGCTCTACTTGTCACGCCTCCCATTTCTCCCTCTCCGCATGCTTCCCCTCTGCACTACAAATCCCAGGATTCAACAGGGGCATGACATCAAAGACACATGCTCCACAGCCACCAATTAGGGATCAGTTTCCAGATCACTCTCTTGAACACTAATGACTCTCACCTGTTCTCAGTCCCCTTTGTGTCTATATACCTGTTTGTTTCAGTCAGTTCTTTGTGAGGTATTACCAGCTCATCCTGTTGTGTACCGAGTGTTTATCCTGTTAGCCTTTTGCTGTTTGACCAGATTCTGTTTTTTGGCTTTGCTCTTGTGTTAGATTAGATGGTGCAATGCAAAATCACAGGCCTACAAGCAGTAGAATGGTACCGTGTGTTGGGTTTAACACATTTAACAAGTCAACCAAAAAAGTGCATCTGGGCATGAAACCACATTGAATGGTGCGATGCCAGATCCTACACCCCTACGTTAACCATCTCAGCACAGCTAACAGGGCACAGCAAACTGGGGAGAAACACAGGTTATCGCTCTTCATCAGACAGAACTGATGCTTAGCTCAATTCACTCATACACCATCTCCATATGGGCCCAGCATCACTGGGATTCTTCACTTTCTCTCCTTCACACAGCATGCTTGATTCACAGAGAAGGAATTCAGACAGCGGCAGCTGCCATCTCATCTGTCTGCTCCAGAAAAGTCATCATCTGTCTGCATCTGGAGTTGTGACAATGATCAAGAATGAGATGTCATCAGACGTTCCATACTTCTGCACGACACCTGCAGCTGCCTCCTTAAGCTATCAGATAAAATGACCTTATGAAAACAGCGTGAACCTGAAACAGAGGTTTGCACATTATCTGTCCACATAAGATCTGTGGTTTGACTTGTGGTTGAGTTTCAAAAGGGCTGTGAGCCGGATTTCTAAAAATAGTTGGAGCCGAGGTGAAGGTGGGGTTAGGATCACTGTGTGATAACAGTATTTTCTCTATCATGATGTAGTGATGACAGTGATTGACACACAGACTAATGGAATATATCCCAGTAATCCAGAGGCAAGAGCACTACAGCATCGGAGTGAATTAAATACACTCATTTTCAAAAGAATAGCTGCACCCAGAAGGATTCTGGTTGCAGTGCTATTGGGAAGGAAGATAAAGGTTACCAGGAACAATAAATGGTGATAAATTTAGACTGATATGGACAATATTTATTGAGCTACACATACGGACGTACTGTCTCTCAGTATGGCGTTGGGCCGCCATGTTTGCTAACGCAACATGCCAGACGTCTCGGCATGGAGTTGTAGAGGTTCCTAATGGTGTCCTGTGATTATCCATCCCATGCACCTTGAATATTCTCACACAGTTCCTGCAGATTATGTGGTAGAAGTGGAGGTGGTGTGACACCAGGCCTTCTGGATGTGTGACAACAAACCGTTCGTCTTGCTGACTACGGTGCCTCCATACAGAGATTCGTTTGTCGTCTCCACCAAGACAAAAGCGGGACTCGTCACTGAAGATGACCCGCTGCCATTCTGAGTCACACCAGTCTGGCACGACACCACTGCAGTCTTTGGCAACACTGATGTGGTGATAAGGGCAGTTGTTGTAACGATCTGTGTGCATGTAGTTCTGCGTTGTGCAGCCGTCTGCCAGTGGTGCTGGCACTAACAGGATGTGACTCATGAAGGGAATCGCTGCTCACTAAATGTCTACAATCGTGGCTGTTGGGTCAGTCAGTTACAGCGATAAGGACCGGCCTTGCTTACGTCACATGTGCCGAATGTGATACAATGTCAAACCTATCCACCAAGTTTCATTCCTGTCGGTTGATTCCTTCAGTAGAAAATGAGACTAACCTGTTTTAACGTGTTGACCACTATGTAATCAAATACAGTTTGTGAATCTTAAGTATTATTGAAGCTGGGTACTGTTTACCTGCCACTGATCTGCAATGCTCTCACACATACTTATATATGCATATAGATATACTTATATTATGTGTATATATTTATTACTACTGCACTTTATGTAAATAATACTGTATTTGCACTTCTGGTTAGATGCTAACTGCATTTCATTGGCTCTGTACCTGTACTCTAAACTATGACAATAAAGTTGAATCTAATCTAATCTAATCTAATTAAAGGGATTGGACTGGCCAATCAGTACAAGGTAAATTTGAAGGGTCATATAACCTGAACATATGACCCTTGTCAGTGTTATGCTGCACAATCAGCAGTCACAAATCAAGTCTGCACCTGAGGTAGTAGAAACTTAGCTAGCATTGGCTCCTCTTTAGTGCTCAGCCACTTAGTAAGCTGTACAGTAATGTGGCATCTTACTAATAATAGTAATGCAAATAACACTAGTGTACCAATACTGCGTCAAATGTTAATATATAACGCTATATGCTATTCTTAAAAGCACTTTTATCGCCAAGAACTATGTGTACAACTTACATTTTATTAATATTTCATTAATATATAAAATCTGACGTCACCCATGTGCAGCTGTTTCTGACATTTTTCAAAGGGACTCAGAACTGGGTGAGTGATAGTCCAGAAGGACACAACAAGAGTCCTTCAAATTCTCAGAAACAAACATTTTTATTGGCCGTGATGGAGACGTTGAAGGACCCTAGAAAACAGGACAGCCATGAGTGGCACAATGACTGAGACATTTAGTCTACATCAGCGGGATTCTTTCCTTTCAGATATGTCCACTATCAATAATCGCTGATTCATGCTGGACTAAAATCGCTCCACAGTTATTACAGTCAGACTAAAAACTATCCAAACCACAAATTCACAATTATTACTGCAAGACTATAAACCACTGCATATTCAACCTGGATTAAATACCACTCCACATTTATTACTGTCATACTGTAAAAACTATCCACCCTGTAGATTCATACTGGATTAAAACCCTCCACATTTATTTCTGTCAGCCTGTAGAAAGTAACCACCGGCCAGATTCATGCTGAATTAAAACCACTCCATAATTCATACTGACAGAGTGTAAAAGCTACCCACACTGCACACTCACGCTTTGCAAATGAACTGTGTTAATGTATCTGTCCGTGACACTGAATGTATTTATGACAGGCCCTAATGTGCCTTCTAGAAGAACACAGACAGGAATGTCCTTACTAAGCAACAACAAATGTAATTCATTACTGTACTAGGGGTGACCATACTGTGTACATAAAGAACACTGACTAACTACACGTTTCATTACAAGGTGAGCATAACTGGGTCTATGTAACCTGGATTTGACTGGAGTTAAATGAGTAAAATCACAGTAGTAGTAAGTATATTATTATTATTATTATTATTATTATTATTATTATATGGCACTATAGTTCTATTTTGTATGTTCCAGCTAATTAAATTGCAGAATGCTAAATACTGTGTCTAAAAAAATTGCCAAATAAAGTGTCTTGAGTCATTAAGATATAATATTCCTGCCATATCACTCACTCACGTTATATTTGATTCCCAAACACACTAAATCTGTACGGGTATAATTTCTGGGATTTCTGCCATGTTACCCTGAGTTTCTCGGCGACCACAGGAATCATATTTTCACTCTCAAATTGTCTTCACAGCATCGTAACCATTTTCAGTTCACTTTATTTCCAAGTACAACAAATTGAATTCTACATAAATCCATATTACAAATTCTACCATTTCCTTGCATTTCCTGTAAAAGATCAGTTTCCTCTCTTTTAGCAGGTTTTTGGTGCCTGAGATCAGCTAAATTCTACTGATTTCACAAATTAGTACAATGAAAATGTTCAAAGGATTGCTCTTCTGCTCCAAAGAAAAATCAAGACGTTCACAAAAAGGAAACAGCAAAAAAAGGTCAAGAAGTTTATGTTACTTTTCCACAATACAAAAAATGATATCTTGGCAGGTGAAACTGTCCAGAGAAAAACTGTATTTCCAGAGAATGTCCAAAGAGAAATCTGTATATAATTTTTTTTGTTTTTTAGATTTTTACTATTTTTCGTCATTTCAACTGAGCAGCTGACTTTTACATTGTGTGAAAACTTCATCATGAATAGACCATTAGAAATGTTCCAAAACTGCTTGGAATAAAACTCACATTGAAAGTAAAGAACATGTTTTATGCTTTTCTTTGGAAGTCATCTTCAATAGAAATCGTGGTTATCTGTGTATATTGGCAAATAATTTTGCTGGTTTCGAGCATATTTCTTACAGCAAGCAAAATAACCTGCCAATATAGTCAGATAATTTAACATAATAAAATGACTTAAGTCAAGTTCCAATGGACTAGATATAAGTCATCTTATAGTAAGCTTTCAATATTACATATCATTACTGTCCAAAGAAAAGCAATTACCTCCAAAATGAGAAATATTAGATATAATGGCTGTCCAAAGAAAAGCAAGTATCTCTAACATGGCAACTTTACAGGAGAGGGCAAAAGCCCAGTTTAATATTGATGTAAGTCAATCGAACCAGACTTTCTTCCCAGCAATTTTGGGCCGTTTCTGTTGGTCCATTCATCAGTGGAAACAGCAGCTGCTGCGTTCAAATGATGCATAAAAGTAAAAATAGATAAAAATGGAGATACATGTTTTTCTATGGACAGTGACGATATATTGGCTAGATTTAGGATCATTTCACTTGCTAAGATACCATGTCTTTGCAGTGCAGAACCCCTAGGTCTCTCAGTTAAACAGTGCTGTGTACTGGTTGGCCCTTAGGGGTCTACACTGGGGAAGGTGCTGACTTTGTTGTTCCTGCTGATGCGCCTCTCGGGCCGCGCTTTGGGCTGCTTGGTCTGGATCAGCTCCTCCGGTGTGTTCCCCAGAGGAGGGAGCAGTCTTTTCTTGCTGTTTCTGGTCTCGGGTAGCCACTGAGGGGGTAGCTCGAAGGGGCCAAAGCCGAACTGGGTGGCGTCATCGGGGTCAGTAGGCGTGGCCGGTGCCACCTGTGAGGATGAGTAGGCACAGGATTGAATAGGAGAGTGTTTCGGTACGGGGAAAGCCACCACTTCCTTTGCTCCTTCTCCAGTCGCCTGCTGGGATGCTGACCCAGACCCTGCGGCGGCTGCTTTCCCACACACAGCCCCTTCTTCCGATTTGGGTGGGAAAGTGGCTGATGCCACCGAGGGGATTTCATTTTCCTCCTCTTCATCCTCCTCCTCGTTGGGTCTGAAAATCTGCTGCTGGCCGATGTTGAACATTTCCAGCAGCTGGCTGCCTGATCGGGCCACAGTTTCGGCCCCCAGTGGCCCAGCTTCAGCCATCCCCCCAGCGCTGACTGCATTTCTACGGCTGTAGCGGCGCTGTAGGCGGGCCAAAACGTCCAGCAGGCAACGCCGGGCAGAGCGGTTTACCGTCACAAACAACAGAGGGTTGGTCAGGAGCGACACTTTGGGCAACCAGACAGCGGTCAGACGCAGCCAAGCCGAAGCCTCAGCATTCCCGGGAGGCAGCGCTCGGTAAACCACCAGTGCAGCATAGGGGGCACTGCAGAGCGCGAAGGCCAGGACTACGGACAGTAACGTAGCATGAAGTTCAGCCTCACGCTGGGAAACGTATGGGATGGAGATGCTGTTCTGCGGCGTCCGCAAAGCCGCAATGATCACCTTCTTCTTTTGGCTCGCGCTCAACGCCCGGCGGATCAGCGCCATAGCCAGGAACACAGTGGCCAGGGGTATTATAACTGTGGTGATGTTATACACCACCATATAAACAAGATGTCCTAATGAGTGGCCTTCAGAGCAGGAGGACGTGGCATAGACGTCAGTCACATTGCTAACAGCAAACACGGGGATGCTGGCCACCACTGCATGCGCCCATATGTATATCACCAGGTCTCTGGATTTAGCATCGGATATCTTTCTCTCCAGGGGATATAACACAGAATAGTACCTACAAGAAGAGAAGAACAAACGGCTGTTAGAAGACGCTTACCCTATTTCAGCAGAGCCTGGAGAATAATGTCTTTATAAGCATATCGTCGCTGTCCAATGAAAAACATGTATCTCCATTTTTGTCCATTTTGACTTTTATATCATCATTTGAAAACAGCAGCTGCTGTTTACACTGTGTGAGAATTGCATGATGAATGGACAGACAGAAATGGCCCAAAAGTGCTTGGAAAGACGTCTGGTTCCATTGACTTACATTAAAGTTAAATGAGGTTTTCGGCCTCTCCTGTAAAGTTGCCATTTTGGAGATACTTGGTTTTCTTTGGACAGCGACGATATCAACTATCAGATCTTAAACCGTACCAGCGGCATGGGCTTCATTTCAACTTTTGTATTACTGTCAGACTAAAAGGTAACCACTCGGCAGATTCATACTGGATTACAGTGACTCAATCAGAGGTTTTAACGTCTGACCAGCCGAAACAACCAGACCTAACCAGACATCCAGCTAGCCTAGTTAGACATAATCACCACTGTCCAAAGAAAAACAAGTATCTCCAAAATGGCAACTTTACAGGAGAGGGCAAAAAAACCTAATTTAATTCGAATGTAAGTCAATGGAACCAGATGTTTTCCCAAGCAATTCCAGGCCATTTCTGTTGGTCCATTTAGATTGTTGAAATTTTCAAAAAGTGTAAACAGCAGCTGTTATGTTCAATAAAAGTCAAAATCGACAAAAATGGATATACACACTTTTCTTTGGACAGCTACAATATATAGGTGACATACAAACACAAAGGTACATCTTTAGACTTGAAGAAGTGCTATTCTAGGTCTAATGAGCTAAAGTAGGGAGATCTTCTAGACCTGCTAAGACTAGCTAACTAGCTATTGCTAACAAACCAGGCTACAACATTGATCCTTTTAAACCAGGGCCTGCAGAAGATAATGAGCTGGCAGTGTCTCCTTAGTTTATCCCACTTATAATCATTCTCGAACATTGTAAAACTGGAGTCTGCTACAGTTAAGAAGCATGAAGATGTATGTATACGTAAGGTCTATGTAAAGGTGTATGACTGTATACAGACTACATTTCCCATGAGTCCCTCTTTTTTATTTTTGTCCATTTTTTAATTTTTTATTCAGTTCATTACAAAACTATAAATGACTAAAAATACATACCTTTGGTGAACAAAAAGAACAAAAAGCATTCAAAACACACTGCAAGAAAAAACAATTGATGGGCTGAGAGCAAATTGGAGGGGTGGCAAATAATCTCCCCTCCCAACATTCACATAGGAGGAATCACTGGTACCCCTTGGATTTCTTTTGGCTCTTGGATTTCTTTTGGATCAGTCATATTTAGCACTTTGAATGGATTAGGAACCCTTGACCAGCCCAGGTAGCAACTAAGCCTAAGGGGTGGGATTTCAAGCAAACACTGTAAGAGGCTTAGCTCATCAGTACTATTGTGAAGGAGCAGTAATTGGGGAACCCGGACACCTGATCCATTTCAGCTTAAAGAATGAAGCAAATCAGCAGTCCCATTTCCAGAACTGCTGTTAGTTCATTGTGTTCCTCCTGCTCCTGTCTTCTCATTGACTCCTCTGCATTCTTGCGGGCTGGAAGAGGAGCAGTAATGGTGGGGGAGAACAGTAGCAAAAACCTAGCAGAGAACACATCTGTGTTTTATCAGAGATGCAAAACTTTCTCTGAGCATCGCAGCTGGATGAATGCAGGAGCAGGTTCCATCTTTCACTGGAATTAGACAGCTCCTCTATCCCTGTCAGCAAGTTCTCTGGAAGGCCTACCAGACGAATGCCCTTGCTGTTGTCAAACCACAAACAGATCTGATCAGAAGTGAGTTCTGTGGTCAAACGAGATTTTTCCAATAAATTCCAGAAGTGGGTTTGAGCTGTCAGATTGTTTCAGTTCCGAAGCCCCTGTGACTCTCCCTAAGATACATACCATCAGGAGCTCCATCAAATCCAACCACATTTTTAAAAATCAAAATCTGTCTGTCACTTCCAGGAAGCTGCTAATCGTCTGTGCTTGGATTTTCCAGGAGACACTGATCTAAAGCATACCTCCAAGTTAACATAGTTCAAGAAGACACAAGTGGCCACAAGTGGCTACTCTCCAGACCTAAATCCCACTGCAAAGTAAATAAGGATCACACGAGAGAACCATAGGTTCTGAAGGATCTGGAAAGTCCAAAGAAACATCTTAAATTAATTGATGTGTCTTTCTCATCTTATTGAAAGAGAAAACTCTGCTCTTATCTTGGCAACACTACAGTCAGGATGTCCGCAATTATAATAGAAGTGTTTTTGAGGAAAAATATGTATCCTTAAAGTCCATAAAAAGTTGGGTCAGTAGATGAAATGCAAAAAAATAAAGAAAGCAGTGATCCATTTTATCCTATATTTAAATGAAAACAGCATAAAAACAAGATATGAGATATTAGTCTTTTACCTAATCAGCTTTACTGTTTTCTGCATGTGAGCTCATTCTAAAACTGATGGCTGCAACACCAAACATTCCATAAAAACTTAAACAGGTAAAGCAGTCATGCTTGGTTAGAAAAGAAGCATCCAGGTCTAGTCCTTCATGCGCAAGCATGGTAAGAGGATCCACAAAGGCTTGTTATGTCTGTACTATGCCCAGCAGAACCACTTCCAGAATGCTCAAGCTCTTTCAAAAAGGACTAACGCACAGTGGAAGTTTTGCACTGTGGTCTAACTGTGGTCTGAGGACTTTCAGACTGTTTATGGAAATAATGTGCATCATGTTCAGTGGTCCACAGAAGAGCAGGACCCTCCAGATCGTTACCAGCGTAACGTTCATGGGTAATGTGCCTATCTGTGAAGCAAGATATAAGACTGCTTATATTGTGATTGCATCCCAGGTTGTTTTAGCATGACAACACTGAACCATATTGTACACGTACAGCTGCTAGGCTGGCCCGCCCACAGTCCAGGCCATTGGACTGACTGTGAATGTGCAGTGCATTACCAAATACAAAATTTGACAATGAAGGACATGCACAGTTGCACAGGTGAACGCTTATATAACTGACTAATTCCAAAATATTTAGAACTTTATCAAATGGAAAGATAATACAACGCAGTGGTAAACATGTTGTTGTCCCAACTTGTATGACAGGCAGCAAATTTTGTAACAAGTACATAAGCTTACCGGACGAAAAATGAGTCACCTTGCAAGTTAAAGTGGTAGTAACAGGCTCCTGCAAATTGTGCTGCACAAGGATAATGGCGATATAAATACCTGCGGGGTGTGAGTGACGGGATTCATAGATTGAAAAGAGGTGGTACAGCACAGTGATTGTTTCTGGTCCATGTGTGGAATATGGCTCGAAAGCAGATGTTAATGATTGGCTAAATGGAGTGATTGCATTTGGGTGTGCCAAAGACCATAGTGTGAAGGAAGTAGCTGAATTTGCAGGTATATGAAAGCGTACAGTCATACGGGTCTACCAGCAGTGGGCACAAACCCCAGTCTACAGGAAATTCCCTCATAACTGTGCCAGGGAAGGCATCCACCAAATCTGGCCCAACTGTGCAATTCTTTGATGTAAGAGTGTCTGAACATTGATGTGGCCTACATCCAGAAACTAGTCCAGTCCATGCCAAATCCAATCACAGTTGTTATTTGTGCTCATGGAGGTATTACACGCTATTAGGTACGTTTCAATCAGAGGTGAGTATTTGTTTTGTCCGGTGAGCTTATTTAAAAAATGTTTACGAAGTAAAACATCAGATATCTTGTTTTTATATTGTTTTAGTATTACAGTTTTTTTTTCTTTGAGTAACTGTAATCACTGAAATGTAAGATTTCTCTGACATGCTCAGTAAAAGTTCTGAGGTATTTGCTATTTTATTAAAGATTCAGTTTATCAGGAGTGCAAATCATTCTGCAGGGCACTCTAGGGCTCTAAGAGCTACTAATTCCATGACTGTGGTTCAGCTCCATTTGTAGCATCTTGGTCACGAGCACACATAGATGCTGTCTGGCTGAAAGAAGGCCCTTCTGCTGCTCACTCCTGCATCACAGCTCCGGGCAGAGAGTGCCTCTGGGTGTGAAAGAGCCAGCAGGGAAGGAGTGAGAGTGTTCTTTGAAACATGTGCTTTCTGAGACCTGAAAATGGATATGAATGGTGGTGCTGGCATTTCATAAGTACATACAATATAAGCCCATTTTAGCTATTCTCTTTGAATGTGTGTGTGTGTGTGTGTGTGCGCGTCGCTTTTGTGTGTGTGCATTTGCTTGTGTGTGTGTGTGTGCTCACTGTGTATGTATTTTTCATTGTGAGAAAGATCTTGGCAGCTCATGCGAGGAGAAAACTCCCAGCAGACCCAGGAACATAAATTATTCAGTGAACTGATAAAGGGCTATGGTGGGGTATGTTGCTATGGAAGCACAAGCTTGAGCGATGGCTGGTCGGGTTTTGATGGGAAATTGCCCACAGATTGCATCAAACTGAGAGTGAGCAGGAAACAAACAGGACTGGAGTACTTCGCGACTGCCCTGCGTTTACACCGGCAGCGACATGCCGCTACAAAGCGGCCAGAGTTCAATGATTTTCAGTTAAAGCCGGTGACTTCTACCAGCAGGAGGCAGTCACAATGTGGGCGACACTATGTGGGCAACACAATGTGGGCGGACTCAGCGATGCAACAAAGTTGAGCAAAGTAACTCTTGAAAGAAAGAAGCTGAGCAATCTGAGTATCAGAGGGAATTGAGCCGGGTTACACACGCTTTACCTCCTCCACTGTCAAACAGTATGTTTCTGTATTGGGGTCTCTAGATATTACTTCGTACTAGAGATGGAGAAACGGTATTGCACATAGACCCAACACTGCCAGTGGTGGACAGTAACTCAGTAATGTGTTACTGTACTTAAGTAGCTTTTTGGTATATCTTTACTGAAGTCAAACACCTCAAAGTCTACTATCTTACTGTTAACTTCACTGCATTATGGTCAAATCTGTCCTTCCTTTTGGCTCATGTGAGCACAAAAATGTAACATGTCCAAACGAAAGAAGCATGAAGTGAGCCCACCAATCAGGGAACAGCGGTCACATTGTTTTGAGCTTGTTTTCACCTGTTGGACAGAGCTTGGTTCTAGCTAATGGAAACTGTTCTCCTTCAGTGTTTTGTGCTTATGATCATTTGAATAGACATCAGTGTCAGACTAATTAATGACCTTCTATTAAAGACTGGTGGACCGGGAGTGACACTAGAGCCTCTTCACCTAAAATGAGTTGATTGAGTTGAGTCTTGTTCCAGAAATTATAATTACTTTCCATACTTAAGTACATTTGAAGGTAAATACTTTAGTACTTTTACTCAAGTGGAGGTCTAAAGGGAGGAACTTCTACTTTTACTGGAGGAGTATTTTACCTTGGGTATCTCTACTTTAACTCAAGTGCAGGGTTTGTGTACCTCATCCACCACTGCTGACTGCATAGACAGAGATGCACTACACAGGAATTAACATTTACAGACAAGCCCCAGGATTTTTTTTTGTAGTGAGTACACATCTAATTTGTGCTCAGCATCAGCAAAGCCACAGCAACCAAAGGTCACCTTGAGTTCAGAAGCCCCCCAAGCGATGACTGACTCAGAGTTACTCAGTTAAACTCTTTTTCCATATTAAAATAATATTGATTAGCATCTTCTAAGTGAATTGCCACTGATCAGTTGACAGTCCGGATGGTAATTAGGCTAATTAGGCTAACCTAATATAGCTAGCAAAGTCATCAGGCTCCTCTGGTAATTCCAAGTAAAGCATTACACTGATATAAGATAAAACTGCAACAGATTTGGAGACCATTGTGGAGGAAATGTTTTATTGCATGCAAAAAAAAACATTTTGTATCTGCTAGTAGACCTCCACTGGAGTAAAAGTACTAAAGTATTTACACTCAAATGTACTTAAGTATGGAGAGTAACAGTAGCATGATTTATTATGGCTCTAATGTCCTATTATCATTTCTGGAACAAGACTCTTAATCAGCTCAGTTTAGGTGAAGAGACTCATTTTATGTGAAGGAGAACAGTTTCCATTAGCTAGAACCAAGCTCTGTCCAACAGGTCAAAACTAGCTCAAAACAATGTGACCGCTGTTCCCTGATTGGTGGGCTCGCATCACGCTTCTTTCGTTTGGACATGTTATGTTTTTATGTACACATAAGCCAAAGGAAGAACAGATTTAGCCATAATGAGGTGGAGTAAACAATATTAGATTTTAAAATGTAGAGGAGTTAAAGATACACCAACACACTACTTACAGTACACTAACACCTTACACTTACTGAGTTACTGTACACCAACACACTACTTACAGTACACTAACACATTACACTTACTGAGTTACTATACACCAACACACTACTTACAGTACACTAACACCTTACACTTACTGAGTTACTATACACCAACACACTACTTACAGTACACTAACACATTACACTTACTGAGTTACTATACACCAACACACTACTTACAGTACACTAACACATTACACTTACTGAGTTACTATACACCAACACACTACTTACAGTACACTAACACCTTACACTTACTGAGTTACTATACACCAACACACTACTTACAGTACACTAACACATTACACTTACTGAGTTACTATACACCAACACACTACTTACAGTACACTAACACATTACACTTACTGAGTTACTATACACCAACACACTACTTACAGTACACTAACACATTACACTTACTGAGTTACTGTACACCAACACACTACTTACAGTACACCAACACATAACACTTACTGAGTTGCTGTACACCAACACACTACTTACAGTACACTAACACATTACACTTACTGAGTTACTGTACACCACTGCTACTAACACAGTTGATAGAGCCGTATTCCTTTCTTTTTCTCCTTCAGAATTCATGATCACATTCCTCTCACCTGTCCAGTGCGATGGCAGCGAAGCTGAGGACAGTGACGGAGCAGAAGAGCCTGTGCAGGAACTTGATGGCCTTGCAGAGCAGCAGTGTGTGTATCCACAGGCAGCATCGTGGGCTGGCGTTCAGGAGTACGTCAAAGGGCACGCACACCAGACTGGCGCAGATCCCCGAACAGGCCAGGTTCTTGATGAAGCGGCTGGTGACCGACTTGAAGACATTAGTGCAGCAGGTGCACCATAGAACAGCTGCATTGCCTGGAAGACAAGAGTGACAGGGAGGAGGGGTAAACAACAGGATGCGAGTTGATGTGTTTTGTCCACTGGCAGATTTGTTTTGCTTTAATCACATCTAATAAACTGTTTTTCAGACTTGCATATACATCATATGGCCAAAAGTGTCCAGATGGCTCTTCTAATTTCCACTAATTGAAGGTGCAGCCACTGCTGATACACACACATAGCTTGTATAGTCTACATAGGAAAAGGCAATGACTGATGGAATGGGACGCTTTAGAGCAGCCATACATGAGCCTAAGGTCACATGCTTGATTTCAAACGTTGGCTACAGTGCCATAATGTCCCCTAGGGGAGCTCTGGAGTCATGGAGTTTCACCCAAAAGCTTTACAATGAGTTAGAGTGATGCAGAACCGATCACCCAACATTAGAGATGACAGGGACCCAGTACCAGGTACTGGAATCAGGCTGATATCAGTAGAAAATACTGGATTGGAAATCGGTTGAAAAAAAAGAATGAATCTAAATTCATTATCTAAATCAAAATAACAATTGCTAAATGCAATCAAATCCTCAAAGCAATGTTCCAACATCTAATGTAAAGCCTTCCTAGATGGGTAGAGGTTGTTATTAGCATAGGGGGCAACCCCCCAATTAATAGCCTTGATTTCAGAAGAAACACTGCACGAACAGGTGTCTACAAACTTTTGGACATGCAGTTCATCATTTTAAACCAATGAAATTGACCTTTACTTCATTTACATCATTTTACCCAATACATATCCTATATTCCTATATGGCATATGTATGCATATATATTGCATATATTGTAATTATGGTTGCGCATTGCTTTGCTGTTTCCTTTGCCTGAGAGCCACAAAACTTCACATACTCACTAAGGGCAGGTCCCAAAACATTAATCCACAGTCATACTGACCCGCACTCCTCTATGTGTCGTTTATTCATCCCTCCTTCCTCCCATAGAGACCCATTCATTTTTGGGCCCAAACCAAGCCCTGCTGTTTGCTTTGCCCGAAAGCCACAAAACTGCACGTGTTCACTAACAGCAGATCTTCAAGCTCTAATCCATAGTCATACTGACCCGCACTCCTCTATGTGTCGTTTACTTATCCCTCGTTACTCCTATAGCAAGCTGCGCAACCATCCTGCGTTTCCTTCAGGAAATTCACTTTTCTAGTTACATTCCATTCTTCCCTTCTGTCTTCATATTATGTTAGGGAAAGTTATTGGCTAGGGGCAGATACTGACTTTCAGGTTGGACCACATGGGGACGCCAATCACTTTGGTCTTTTATAAACTGTGGGCTCAGCCGGAAATGGGTTAGCTAGGGCAACGACAGGAAAGGGTGATGCTTTTAGCGCTGCACGTCAGAATCTTCTAGCGAGAGAGGTTGCTCTCTCCTTGGGTCTTGCTGTCTCTCTACTCTCTTCTGAGGACACCCTTCCATCAACTTATAAAAACCTGAACGTCACCATGAAAAGGGCTTGAGCTGGCCGACCCCGGGCTCATGGACTGTGCTGGCCCCCTTTCGAGGTGATTTTGGAGACTTGGACTACAGGTGAATTGGTCTATCAGTGGGTCCTAAACTAGATTTAGGGGCACAACTTTACTTAGGTTCACGTCTCACGTCAAATTGCAAAACGTAGGGGGAGTGTGTCTTTGTTATAGCCAGGGTCAGGATAATGTTAATTAAAACCTAGACAGCTTGGTGGTTTGGCTCCATGTGTCAGTGATTCCATGAATTATACTCAACTACCCAAAGTACTAATACATAGTCATATGTCTGCTTCAAGCCAGATGGTGTCATATGTCTCGGTGTCAAGCCTTGATTAGAGGCCTTGAAACAACTCAGCAAACCCATGCATGTAATCGAACGGTCTCAATATTACAGAGTGTATTTCACACAGACATTTTCACACATGCACACATTTCACAGAAACATTTTCTCTCTGTCACACGCACAAACATTTCCGCTCCTTCCATGACCTCCTGCCTGGCTGTGCTCATAGGAGAGATGTCTCCTTAGTGTCTTCATAGATTCTCCAAGCCAACAATGACATCAGATGGAAGATAAAGAAGACTTCTGCTGGGGTCTCTACTGCCGTTCAAATAATCCTCCTGAGAGAAAGAGCCCAGTAAACTCAAGTGCCTCTGCTTGAGTTTGAGTATTGATCTAGATGAAGTAACACCTGCCAAGATCCTGACATTCATCTTTATCTGCCACTAAACTCTCGTCTTTCTTTTGTCTCTCCTGTATCCCATGTCTATTTTTGTCTAATGTCTAATTTCTTCTAGGATATAGCATTAGCATGTGCTTCAAGCTGTGTTGGAGACTTTCTCAGATCCCAGATGGACCCACTCAAACATTTCCAGATCGTACTAGCGATCTAGTAATTCAAAAAAGTACCAGTTGTAGTAATTAGGGCTGTGTATCTGAAAGAGCATGACGATACGGGTTACGATTAGACATATACTGTAAGTCGATATATTGTGATTTTTTAAATCAAGTTTTAGGGAAACTGTCGTAGCATAATAATATTAACTACTGAGCTAGGTTTGCTAATGCAAACATTAGTGGCTCCCCCCTAGCGACTTGTTTACATTGGAGTGGCTAAGGCTATGTTCAGACTGCCAGCCCAAATCCGCCATCCAGATTTCCTATGAATCCAGATTGATGAATCGGCATTTTACAGATGTGTCTCAGTCTGGATGCTCTTGATGCTCAGAGCATGATGCTTTGTGCTTGATGCTTGATGATCAGATTTCAGAGTGTTTTTTGCGTCACCTATGAATCCTGTGTTCATAATGCACTATAAATGCATTTATGAGGCATTTTATAGCATATATAACACTATAATAATATAAGCTTCTTAAATGATAATGACACGCATAATGCTAAAAAAAATGCAAGAGCAACTTTATGATATCAGGTTTCATAATATCTTAAAATACCTGCTTATACGAACACTAAAGACACTCACGCTGTAATTCGCCATGTAATCCAACACTTCATAGAGTTTCATAGAGAACAATTTTCATTTCAGTAATGTAAACCTCATAGAGCATTGTAAGTGGTCTTTACAGGCTGAAGTGAAGTGTAATGAAGTCTAACTGGTAATACAGGACACACAATGTAATATGGTGATCTGCCATATATGTTGCTCTGCTTTTCCAAGACTTGAATAAGCAAAGCTTGTTTAAAGCCATAGCTGACCTAGTACAACATTCGTGCTTACAATGCTCTCATGAACAGATCTTATAGTGCATTATGAAACCTGACGTTATAAAGTTGCATACTCTTGTTTTATAAAGTGTTATGCATGTAAATATAACTAGTTTTAAGTAATTATACAAGCTTATGCCTAGTAGATATTATATATATCTTATAACACCTTATGAATGCATTTAGATAGCATTTTGAATACAGCACTCATAGGAAGTGTTACCTCCAAATTGTATCCAGACTGATTTGTGATAGCCTGGACAAAAAAAAAAACATAAGATCTCATTTTTGCACATCAGATCCAAACCATATTTGAAGGTGGTTTGAAACGCAATTCCAAACGGAATTTTACAGATGTGTCTCAGACGGGATGCTCAAATCAGATTTGATAGGCATGACTTGATAGGATGAATGTTTGGAGGGTGAAATGATGCACCTCTGTCTCTCCTGCATCCACGTATGAAAGCCACGTCACCAGCGTGGTCACTTAGTTAATGTCACCTACGTCATTACCACAGCAACTCACGCAGAGAGTTAGATGATGTCTGGACACACAAATCTGATCTGGTCATTTATAAATAACAGAGCGGACAGTCGTCTCAAAAAATCTGATTTGAGAAACAAATTCAATTTGCCTCCAGTCTGACCACATCTAATGGCTGAAAACAGATTATAACACTGCTAACTAATGGTTGTGCAGGGGGGTTTCAACACAACACAATATGAACCACTGTCTGCTGCCAATCTTTGCATGTAAACCATTAATTAAAAATCAATACTGTGTTTTGAGAATTGATACAGTGTCACAAAAATTAGATTGTGATACTCAAGCGAATCAGTGCTTTCATTGTAACCCCTGCATGTTACCATACTGCAAAAAAACAGATAAATGCGAGTGTGCTGAAGAAAGTGTTTTGTTGGGGCGGCAGAGGCTGCGGTCTGAGGTATGAGATGTGCAGTGCAAGAGTCTTTTTCTTCAGCCCCAGGCACTCTGTCCACAGAAGAACGCTGACTTTCTGATGCAAACCGTAAACTGCATGCTGAAATTAGAAATCAGCTCTCTGAATCTCGCCCTCTCACTGAACATCTAACCTGCCCTGCACTAGGCAAGCACTGTCCAATGGGAAACAAGTGATTGCTTATGCAGTTGTAGATACCAGCTAAATGCTAATTGAAGGCCTATTGGTGAACTCTATTGGTGAGGCCTGCTCACCAACAGGTCCTTGAGAGCCAGGTATTGACCTAATTGCTGAACCAGGAAACGTATTCATGATATCCCATTTTAAGATTGGGCTTGAAACTACAGGTGGAAAGTAGCAGTGTATTTCTGAGCATTTTTGGGCCAGTACTCACACCTCACACCTCGCCTCACAGCAAGAAGGGCCTGGGTTTGATTCCCGGCTGGGGCGCCCGGGGTTGTTTCTGTGTGGAGTTGCACGTTCTCCCCGCCTCTGTGCGAGTTTCCTCCGGGTGCTCCAGTTTCCTCCCACAGTCCAAAGACATGCAGACATGTTAATTGGAGATGCTAAATTGCTCCCTATGTGTGAGTGAATGTGTCTGTCTGTCTGTCCAGGGAGTTTCCTGCCTTTCACCTATTGAATGCTGGGATAGGTTCCAGCACCTCCCATGACACAGAAGGATTAAGCAGTTTAGAGAAAGAGTGAGTGAGAAAGAGTGAGTAAACGGTCTGGGACTGGCTGTTTAGCATTTCAATCATAGCCTCCTATAACCAACCCAATCTGGCTTACATTCATGTTTTCCAGCAAAGTCTTACCACAGCTTGCAGTGTAATTGGTCTCATTCCGTGTGGTATTTACATGCTGTCCTCTTGACTCTACATTGCAGATTTTACCACCGCTGTATTTCAGGCATTGTCCTCAACTAGTGGACCGCTGCCCACAGTGGATTTCTTAGTCGAAAAGTGGTTAAAATATGCTTGGGAAAAGTCATAATGCTCAACATGACTTCTGTTTACTGGGAAAGTCCTGCCCTTCAATGAAAAGAGTCAATCAGTTCCTTGGTACATGGCAAGCGGGAAAAGCATCTTGCAATACTGTGGCACTAGCAGGGAATCGCTTCCATGATTGTGGAGATCTGTCCAAGCGCAGTAGCCATAACAAGCCGAAGAAGCAGAAAACTCATGTTCATTAATCATTGAGCCAAACGCTACAAACTATTTATGATGTTTTTATCAGATTTCATCGGTGATTTCAAATCTGTTCATGAAACAGTAACATCACCTTCAGTTTCAAATATTTCAGTTTCTCTCAATTCAAAGAAATAGGAGTCTAGTCTTGTATGGCTGGAAATAACTGCCCAGAGGCGCTACCAAGATGTCCGCCGAGTTTCCTATTAGTTTCCTAAGGACTTTGACGAAAGCTAGTAAGAGGAATGCCAGATGCTGAGGAGGACCTGTCTTTAATACGAGGTCTTTCAGCAAACGCTGACAATGAAACAATACAAAGGAACGCATTAGTACAAGTACATGAATATTTATCTCCTCCTTGGAGATGTATATGGATATGGGTAGATGGATGTCAAATGTTTAGAAACCTTAAACCTTTTTCAACATAACCTCTTCCTTATGTTTCACAAGAATCACTGTGGCTGAATGCTACACTAACACCAACACTAACACTGACCTCTGCAATGAAAAGCTAATATGTAGGCTTCTTCACCTTTTCAAAGAAAAGCTCCTTTTAAGTCAAATTATTTATCTTTATGGAGACCAGCCACAGCTCTTCCCAATCCGGGGACATCAGGTCCTCACAAACAGCTTTATACACATATCTACACCTGCCCACGGCCAAACGATACCATGCTCAGTCTCTGAGGGCATATTGAAAACGGGCCTGTAAATAATTTCAAGGTAAATGGTGCATGTGTACGTTCTCTTCTTGTCGCCTCTAACAGCTACCTGCCAAACGTTATGCCTGAAATGTGCTAATATTAGCATTTGTTTGTCCTATTAGCCTGCTTTCATGTCTTAGAGCAGCACCCACAGATGTCAGCTAATCCACTTGGCTTTTTACCTGAACAGCATCTGAGGTATTACTCACTTCAGGGGATGATGTGAGCAGAGCACAAAGGTGACAGCTTCTCTCTAGCCAATTCTGGAATACAGAGCGACCCACTTTCCGCTAAGTACACCTCTTTTTCCCGGAAAAGGTTGTGCCTTTCATCTTTTCCCATCACCATCCACCTGTAATTGGAGAGGCACAGAGAGTCTGTCTCTGTTTGCCGTCGTGCTAGTACGTGACAGTAAATCACCTCTACCCTCCTTTCCTGCAGGAGGCCACCTCCAAGCCTGACCCTGGAGATGTTCCATTAGCTTCTCCTCCCACATCTTTTATTGTGTTATTGTGTTTTTTTTTTCAGATGCTGAGAAAATACACAAGTCCGCTCTCTCCACTTCCTGTCGGAAAAGACTTTTCATTATTTTACATTTTTAAAGCGTTTGAAAAAGGACAAATGAACCAACAGAAATGTCCTAAAAATACTGGTATTAAATTCTGGTTAAAAACATCTCTCGTTGCCACAACCACTTAAACATAAACCACTGGCTTACATTCACACAAGCGGCTACCCAAACGCATCACAGCTGTCTTTCTCGTGTGCATCTAAAGTGACTAGTGTAGCTGTTTCTGAGGAGATTAGATATAAGATAGAATCTGCCTGCATAAAGAAGGAGAAAGTCAAAGGAAGATAAGTGAAAATCAGGAGTTTCCAAAACTGAAATGGGAACAACCGTGCAAGACCTGCTAGAACACCAAAACTGGTAGATAAACAGCAGGATTTAATCTCTGAGAGAAAACTAAGCTCCAGAGCCCCAGGTGTTTCTGTTCATATGCTTGCTTTCTAGCTAACTGTAGCTTTTAGCCTGTTGTCCTCCTTATTTCTGCCATTTGAAGAATCCATTCTCTCCAGTGTAATGAGCTACTGTAAGTTGTTCAAATAATACTAATATTGTTTTCACATGGCATTATGTGCACTATGTGTATGATATATCTATACTTGATAAACACACTTGAGTCTATAATTGGCTGCGATTGCACAGTACTGCCATTTACTGTCATTTGCACTGATATTGTATACTGTACATACGTTCTGCTCCAATGCCTTTCAAACCTGCATTAGATACATATGCACAATATATATATTCTACATTTTGTGCTTCTTTACTTAGTACTTGTATTTGTATTGTAATTATTAGTACTTGTTAGTCCAGCTAGTGCAGAGTAAGAATTTCATTTTACAGTAGAGTGCTTGTTTCTCTGTGCATATGACAATAAGCTCTTGAATCTCAAATATTATATGGCTGCAATAAGATATAAAGCTTCCTAGTGCTGTCTGCTTTCCTTCTAAATTCACCAGCTTATGAAAAAAGGAAAGTCAAAAATCCAAACCAGAGCAGCTATAGTTTTTAAAACCTAATTCCCAGCATTCAGGACACACATCTTCACAAACTGGAATGGAAGTAACCAGACAAAAGCTGAGTCGCCTGTGACTGAAATGCACCTAATAGCATGTAATATCTCCACAAGCACAAATAACAGCTGTGATTCATGTCCTGGACAGGTCTCTGGATGTAGGCCACATCAATGTCAAACACTCTTGCATCAAAGAATTGCACAGCTGGGCCAGACTTGGTGGATCAATTCCGAGGAGAATTCCTGTAGACCCATATGACTGTACTCTTCCATACACCTGCAGATTCAGCTACTTCCTTCACACTATGGCCTTTGGCGACCCAAATGCAATCACTCCATTTAGCAAATCATTAACATCTGCTTTGGAGCCATTGTCCACACATGGAACGAGACATTCACTGCACTGTACCACCTCTTCTCTATCTATGAATCCCGTCACTCACACCCGGCAGGTATTTATAGCCCCATCATCCTCATGCAGTGCCATCTGCAGGAGCCTGAAGTTACTACCACTTTAAACATTAAAGGTGACTCATTTTTTGTTCAGTGAGCTTATATCTTTCTCTAGAGACTACAGCGACATGTTTACCACAGAAAAACTATGACATGTCTTAACAGCTGAAAAGTTTATTCACAGACTCAATCAGCGGGAGCGGAGAGGCCTGAATCATAGAAAATCAGAAAGTCTTCCAGTCGTTTGTTTCCAGCACTGATGACTGACCTGCCAACAAAACAGCATTGTATAAAACTTGCATAAGCACCACGCCGTCAGTCAAACCACATAAAATAATACAGAGAAAATGTGCTTTTCTGGGGCGGGCATTAATCCAGCACAAAGACAGATCAACAGATTATTCATAAACACACCACACGAAGCTTTACTGGCTAATCTGACATGTGACGCCCGGTTCGTGCCACAGCCGATGTCAACAACTTCAGAAAATAGGGTTATATGAGCACGCTTTGGAGCAGAGGCTTTCCTACAAGGGTATAAATGCTAGTAAGTATGCGTGTGAGAATCCTCATAAACCAGCTTTCAAATAAACAGTCACCATCTGGTACTGGATTAAGGCTGAAGGAAAACATGCAGAAGAACAATCCTTGGGCAATAGCCTACAACCGGATCAATACTGAACGTACGGCATTGATTGTCAGCAGGCAACTGTATCAACGGTTTACAGCATGCCTAGTCATCCAGCATGGGCCTTTGTGTTCTCTAGCCTCACGATAGCAGTGGAGATCACTATAAACTGTTCACTGGCTTGTTGTCAACAAGAGACCATGACCATAACAGATGTGCCCGCCGCATTATGTGTGTTATATCACTCTGCTTTTCAGCCCTCATTATCTTCTTTACACTTTAAACTCTCCTCAGAGACCAGGCTCTGTTTGACAGGGTGATCATGGAGCAAACACTCATCATCACGATACTGACTCACCCATCTTCCTTACTTACTACTTTATTAGCTTGAAAAGGTGCAATATAGTAAGACTAGCTGTGTGCATGTGTTCTACAGGCTTCCATCACAGTGGAGATCTGTGCAATGGTAGTAGCCAGAATCATGTTCAATAGTCATGTTATTGAGTGATTTCAGTGATTTCAAATATGTTTATGAAACACTACCATTGGTCTCAGTTTCAAGCATTTCGGTCTCTCCCTGTACAAAGAGATTGGAGTCCGGTCTTGTATGGCTGGAAATAACTGGGACTTTAACGGAACCTAGTAAGAGCAATGTCAGATGCTGAGAAGGACTCGTCTTTAACACGAGGTCTGTCAGCAAACTTTGATGAAACAATACAAAGGATCACACGAATACCAGTACATAAATATAGGGATGCACTGAAAATGAAATTATTTGGCCGAAGCCAAACAAAATGAAAAGTTTGGGCGAAGGTCGAATACCGAACATGTTTTTACAGATCATTTATTTCACCACTTTTTCGCCACTGCATGAATTAAATAGACTAAATCCCAGATAGCAAGCTGGCGAGATATAGCACTGCTGGCCCACTGTCGGCACTAGCAATCTGCTGTGAGCCAAAGGTGGCCCACATATGCATTTGGTCCATCTGTCCCAAAACAGATATGGTCCACTTCTGGCACAGATACAGCAGAGTTGCTTATTTTTGGCTGGCTCTAATGTGGTGAATATGTGGCCAACATCTTGCTACTGTTAGTGGTCCACCCAAGTTCTTTCAACCCATCTGCCAATTTGCTACCACCACTGTTCTCACTGCAGGTTTGTTCGGTCCGAGTTTTTCCTCCCGGTTGGATCACTTAGAAATGGCTGCGATTGACGGAGGAGTCAACTGAATCAAATCAACTGAACGAAAAATAAGAATCACACAGTACTATCAGAATGACCAGTATAAACAGCTGGCCAGTAGATGTCACTATAAAGATGGACGTGAAATGTTCAGAAACCTCAAACCCTATGTTTCACGTCAATCACTGTAGCTAAATGCTGCTGCGCTAGGCACAAAACCGAACACTGACCTCTGCCATGAAAAGCTAATATCCGGGCTCTCTTTCACCTTTTCAAAGAAAAGCTGTTTTCTACAGCACTGTGTAAAGAGGCCAGCATTCATTTATTGAATTTCCAGACAAAACACCCATTAAATACTAGCTATTCAACTAAACGGTATATATGGTTATGGTTTAGTACTCAGTGTGTCCGTTCTTTGGACTTACTGCAGCTTCCGATCTTTTTGGGGGACTCACTTTCAGTTTTTCCAAAAATATATTTCTCCATGCCAAATTTCAGTCTTAGAATTTGGTTGCAATGTATGATTGTGTGATCCCAAAAACATTTGGTGATGGTCTGGACTCTGGGGTGGTCAGTGTATTGTTTTGAGAACATCAGCAGCTTCTCTTTTTCTCAGTGAGGAGCTTCTTGATAGCTACACATCCTTTTAGGCCCATAGCACTAAGGTTTTTCTCACAGTGGAAGGATGGACAGAAACACCTGCTGATTGTTTCAGATCTGAAGCAAGAGTAGAGCTTGATGTTTTCCTCTCTCACAAAGATTTAGGCACTGTTTATCTGATGGGCACACTTTCGGTAGTCAGTCAGGTCTTGCACAAGTTCCAGTTAGAAGTTCCAGTTTCTCTATAAATATTTGAATAATGCTTTGAACTCCAGTTGTGGAAACGACTTTTGACTTTCTTCTTACGTACAGGGATTTCCCCAGGAATATCTCTTTGTCTGGACATCAAATACATCTATGGTCTTCTCTGACTTTTACACAGGTCGATATATGTTTCCTGTGAGTGTGCAATTATACGTGAATAATACACAAAATATGTATTGTGGTTTTTGCACACCAAATGACCCATTGTGACATAATTTTTTTATGATTCTTCCATAATTTTTGGTCAAAGTTCAATTACCAAGACAAGACTGAACAGTACACGACATGACCAGCCTAACCATCAAACCTATAAACGTTATTGTTGAACATCCCATTCCAAAACGAAAGGCATTAATATGGAGTTGCTCCTTTTTGCAGCTATAACAGCCTCCACTCTGTCTGTGGGAATTTGTGCCCATTAGTGAGGTCAGGCACTGATGTTGGAAGAGAAAGCCTGGCTCACAATCGGCATTCCAATTCATTCCAAAAGAGGCCATTGGGGTGAAGGTCAGGGCTCTGTGCAGGCCACTGGAATTCCTGCTCGCCACACTTGTCTTTATGGACCTTGCTTTGTGGACAGGGGCACAGGCATGTTGCCACAAAGCATAACTGTCCAAAATGTCTTAATGTGCTGTAGGCTTAATTTGACCCTTCATTGGAACTAAGGCTTTGTTCAGACTGCAGACAAATCGGATTTACTTCTCAAATCAGATCATTTGAGACGAATGTCCGCACTGATATTTGCAAGTGATCAGATCAGGGATTTGTGTGTCCAGACGTTATCCGCTTATCTTGCTCTGGTAATGATGTAAGCGTCAGTAACCAGGCAGCAATTCCCAGTACTTCCGTCACTCTGTGTTTGACAGTGTTGTTGGTCTTGTTGCGAGTGACGCAAAAGACACTTTGAAATCCGATTTGAGCAGCCAGAGCATTCAGTCCAAATGTGTTTTGGAACCAATTTGTGAACAATTGGATTTTATTTGTTTCTCTGCTGTCCATTATTTAGGGAAGACTGGCTGTAACCCATCTCCATGTTATCCCTGAGTTTTGTAGTTTGTCTGGATACCAATAGTCATCCAACCTCCCGTTTCAGTCCTGCTCTTTAGAGACTCATGAGTCCCATTTCAGAAGTAAATGCATCTGCGCCAACTGGATTTTCTTCGTTTCTCTGCTGTCCAGCCTGTCAAAATTCAATCTGGATATTATCTAGATATTATCTAGATATGCCAATTGTGCTGGCAGTCTGAACAAGGCCTAGGAGGCCTAGCCAATCCCCTGAAAACTAGAACCCTGTAGTCAGTGAAGCAACAGAATATAGGCTACTTTTATGTGCAACATTATTTAGCTTAGCTCTGTCGGTTTGCATGGTCTACCACTTTGTGGCTAAACCGCTGCTACTTCCAGTTTAGTATAATACCACCAACTGACAATTGTGGCACAATTTTCACCAACTGACAATTATGTTAGAGGTGGCATCGTATGCTTACGTCCTGTTTAAATTAATTGATGTCATTAAAGTGATTTAGGAATATCTCAGACTGCTTTAATGGGATGGTGGATAACAACTGAGGTCAGTATGTATGATATTACAAGTATCATGCATAGTATAAAATCCAACTGTATTCTGTTCACTGTGCATTAATATTACCATGTATTGTGTTCTATGTTTACTGAATATGCATTATACAGATATACTACATGTATATGTATGTGGATAGTAAATGTGATTCTGTGTGACTATGAAGCTGTAGATGGAAATGGCTGCAGGAAGCAGAAGCCAGAGTGATCACCTGTTCCTGGACATCACTGAACACTGTAATTAACGGTGTGACTCTGCCCTGGAGAGGTCACGGATAATAATATTCTCACACCTTACATTTCCACCTTAAAGCAACATAGTGTAAAAATATTTCACCTTATAATAACTGCTTTAAAATCATTCTCATGGTGCCCTGACTTATAACAGGGAGAACACCAGCTCTCTTATTGCCACTTCAGATCCAGAACGCTTGCTATAGTGCAATGTAATTTTGGAGAAGCAGGCAAAAGACCACTCGCAAGAACTGCATCACGCTTTACAGCACCACATCAGGCACCAATAACTATGGGTCTTCAGCTAGCTATAAGAAGAAGCTAGATCAGTATTCCCAGCATGGACATCATGGCAGAGGCTGAGAGGAGACAGAAGAAAACTCAGTGGAAGTGGAAGTGGAAGTGAGGAGAGTCCCATATCAGAAGTACATGCATCTGCGCCAAAAGTTTGGCTGGTCTTTCAAAATCTTGCCTATTCAGCCTTAAAAGTTTGAACCTCCTGTAATAACATCCTGTAATATTACTCTGCCTTGTAAACCGACATGGTTCTTCTTCTTCTGATGCTGTCTTTGGTGGAGTTGTGCCAGATTCTGACTCCTATTCGCATGCACATGAATCACGCAGGTATATGCACGCTACAGATTATACTCACCACTGTTTACACACAGAATCAACCAGAAATCATGAGTGTATCCTGTGGTGTCCATATGCCTGCGTGTTGCGTGTGCACACAGAGGAGAGTCAGATTCTGCATACCGGTGTACAGCTGTCCATGAGGGGGGCTCAAAACATGATTTGTATTGATGACAGTGGAGTAAAAGTGAAATATACTCTGCAGCTCTGAAGCAAAAATGGACAATTCTCGCATAATGCTGCTTTAAGAAACTCACAGTATTTAGCATGTTTATATCTCCTCAGTTCTAAACATCTTATTTATTTCCCAACTGAATTTAGTGTTGATTTCAACTGTATATACTGCATATCACTGCTCTTAAGTATATGGAAAACAGCAACTTTACAGGAGATTGTCTTTAACCTTTTAATGTTCTTCTCAAGTACTTGGTAGAGCACATTTTGAGGCAATATATCTTAATGAAGAACGTGTTGAACTTAACTCCTTAACCTGATTGTGCCATCTCTACCAATCGGATATCGGCGTGTTAAGCTATAAAACCCACTAGAGGTCACTGAGTCTTTCAATAGAGACGCCTTTCGTGTTCTCATTTATGGAGGAAGCAAGCAACAAGTAACTCTCTCCACACGTGCGGACGGTTTTGGTGTTATGTTCAAAGGCAATCTTATTTTATCGACAGTAGTTAGTTTCAGAGATTTGGATGAACAGAATTTTGTAGCTTTAAACAACAAAAAGGAGTCTAATAAGGGTAAAATAAGTATCAGAAAGCATGCACTACCGAACAGTCTAATTGTTTCTTTGTGCTAAAGGTGTGTATGCTAAACAAATGTAATTAAGCTTGACTGCTTCCTCTGCTATTATTGGCCCAAACAAATGAAATTCCATTTATTTTTTCTCGGTGAGGATGTTAAAAGGATAATAATTTTCCAAGCAATTTTGGAGCACTTCTTTTGGTTCATTCATCACAAGGTACAAGTCAGTTGCTGGGCAATAATCATGCAGAAAAAATCTAAATGAGAAAAAAATAGGATATTTGTTTTTTGGGGTATAAACTGAGTGTGAAAAACAATACTAAACATAGCTGCAAGCAGCAACTGGGGGTCCTAGCACTAATAAGTCTAGTGAGGCAGTTTGGACCAGTGAGGCCTCACAAGGCTTAAAGCAGTTTGGACCTTGTTTACAGACAGAGAGGCAAAACCTAAAGGAAGTGGGACTTTATCAAAAGGCCTTCATTTGCCATAAACCTTGAGCAGTGGTCTATTAACATTATATAGGCTGAGGCTTATGTGTACAGGCCCTTATAGCATAAGGGGCCATAGTGGCACATAGAAGTGAGGTTAAAGGCCTTAGACTATGTCTGAAAGGAGCCAAAGGATGTTTAGATTATTGATCAGGGGCCTTAGACAGACATGTGTACCAAGTTTCATTGAGATTGACCTTTTAACCTTGGTTTTAAAGGCTTTTGTGTTTGAATGAATAGGTCAAAATAGCAGTGAAGTAGTCAATTTTCTGATGCAATGTGTAATTGCAAACTTATGCAGGACAGAGAGTTGAATCAAATGACGTCAGGAGTTCATCTATAGACTGTATAATAACATTGTAATAGGCTTTTTAATGATTTTAAGTGTTTTTAAGTGCTACAGTGCCCCCTAAAGGCCAAGCTGCACCAATCTATGCACACCTTATCTATATCTCAACATATGTATGTTATTAAAATACCGAGTTGATCTGAGTAAGAGGTGATGGAGTGTTCTTTGAAGAGTTATTGATTTTTGTATTAATTATGTAGTTTTTCAGAAGGGTTAATTTGCATATGGCAGCCATATTGTTTACAAAAGTCGACATGTTGGGGATAATTATTGAGGATCAGGGTCTGGAGGAGTTTTGGAGATTTTTGTGCATAAGCCCTAGGACTAGTACACAAAAGTAGATTTAGCATATTATGCAAATTAGAAAAAGATCTAGGCGGAGCTTAATTGTCGGCAGAGCTTAATGGTCCAAATTACAAAGTGATTTGTCTTGACCCAAGGAATCAGGGAAAAATGTCATTTTGTCTGGCAAAATTTTGGTTTAGGAGTTATAAGCCAAAACGTGTTTTGGTTTGCTATAGCGCCCACCTTTGGCCAATTGGTGCCTTTTTTTGTGGAGTCATTTCACACCTATTCTACCTTCATGCCAAATTTGTGGGCCCTACGATGTGTTTCAGCCGAAAAAAAAAGAAAAAGAAGAAGAAGAAGAAGGAGAAGAAGAAGAAGAAGAAGAAGAAGAAGAATCCTAACAAATACAATAGGGTCCCTGAACTATTTGCTAGGACCCTAATGAAACACTTTCAGGTTTTACAGCATAATCTCTTCCTGCACTATCTGTAGCATATGGTCGATTAACACATACTAAACATCTGGCTGTATTTAGTACAAGACTCCAGACAGTCTCCAGAAACAGGCTGGAGCATCTGCCCATTGACACCTATTCTAAGTGCATTCTGATGGGGGCAGGTTCTTTTCTAAGTGCCGGGAACCGTTTGGTCTCTGCTAAGTCGACCATATGGTAGAGATGGAGCAGAATAAGACTGGGCTGAAAAAACAGTGAAATATTCCTTCAAAATTCACACAAAAAGACTGCCCAAGCCCACCCTGCACAAGGGAGAGCGACCATTACTCATCCCGCACAGACCCACCTAGCAGAGAACCGAGCAGGATGAAAACTTGAACAGTGGTAGCGAAGTCTCGGTACGCTTCCTCCCGAGCGTGGAGCGTCGTCTCAGGGTGGCCGAGCTCCCGCAGCCGCTCGTCCCTCCACGCGCCCAATCCAGATGTGGAGTTCTGGACGCCGAGGTAAAGACTTGAGGCGGTCCAGTTAGCGGTCCCGTTCTCCGCCACAGAAAGCCAGTCCTCCTTCTCTGCGTCCATGATGGCTCATTCCTGGACCCAGCTACTGGCGGACAGCGCAAGGCGGGACGCTGCTGTCTGTACACAGCTGTGCCCGTGCATGACGGAGGAAAAGGGCGAGAGCGCGAGGATCACTCATGTCCGCGGCATGCTGCACATCCGTACGCACATCGCATCAGGCTGATGTTCCCCCCTGCGGCGTCGACAGAAGCCCCTTGGTTAGCGGTCAGGGCGGATGCATCCCGGGATCAGGACATAACTGGACTGAGGGTCGGTCAAGCTGCACCCAGCCTCCAGTCCTAGACAATAAACGCAACGTTCATTTAAAGCCTCAGCTTGTATTCAGGACCCCTACAGCACAGAGACATGCACACCAGCCGTCCGTGTGTAGACTGACTGCATAACAGCACGAGCAGGTATTCACTGTCTGACTGTCGGGACGCGGTTATAGAGCGCGTGTGTTGTATATGAGCTCAGGCTGAACCGCCGAATGCAGGCAGGGAATGATGGAAGCCTACCTCCTGATCGCAGCAGAAGGATCCAGGAGAAAGCGGGCTGTGCTCCTGTAGGAGAATCGAGCAGAGCTCCCTCAGCACGTCTGAGACCCTACAGCGCCTTCAGGGCACTGATGGGACAGACACGCCCCCTCATACGAGCTCTGACGATAGCTACCCTGTTTCCTCCCTCTCTGTGTGCGAGGTGCCATCATGACGGACGAAACGGCCCGAAAGCATAAACGAACAATGCCACTCGTGCCACTTCTATCGATAGATAGATAGATAGATAGATAGATAGACACAGACAGACAGGCAGACAGACAGACAGACAGACAGACAGACAGATAGATAGATAGATAGATAGATAGATAGACAGATAGATAGATAGACAGACAGACAGACAGACAGACAGATAGATAGATAGATAGATAGATAGATAGATAGATAGATAGATAAGATAAGATAAGATAAGATAAGATAAGATGAGGTAAGATAGTCCTTTATTAATCCCGCAGTGGGGAAATTTACAATGTTTCAGCAGCACAGAGGAAAGAACAGAAGTGTCTGGAAATATACAAATAATAAATAAGATCTATATATACAATAAGTACAGAAAATATAAACAAAAGTACTACAAATTGAAATCTAGAAGACTAAGGCCAGAGGAAACATTGCACATGGTGATGGTAAACAGATTATGCTTAAGGTTAAGTATTGCACATAGTAGCGCACTAGAGCAGTAATAAATAAAGTAGGCAGTTTTATTGCACATAGTAGAAATAGAGATAGACTACTGAGTTATATTGCACATAGTAGAAATAGAGACAGACTACTGAGTTTTACTGCACATAGTAGAAATAGACTACTGTAGAAATAGACTACTGTAGAATGTTGTAAGGTATGAATAGATGAATAAATAATAAATAAGCAGATATGTAAATCAATGTCAACGTAAAACCATAAACAGTCCCACTAATATATTAATTTCCTATTGGAAATAAAATAACAAACTAAATAAAGAAACAAAGAAAGAAATACATAAATATTGAACATAAAACCCTCTACAGTGTTGCTTTTATTATTTATTTACCTTATTACTTATTATGTTATCATTATTATTTATTATTATTAATGTATTTATGTCAGTTTTTAATTTTGTTTGTTTGTTTATGTGTTTATAGTATTTATTATTTTACTGTAGTATTTATTTATTTATTTGGCTCACTTGTTCCACCATGTACCATCAACAGTTCTAAAACTATATATATCACACTCATTATCAATATAGGAGGAGCCAGAAGGAATCAACCGACAGGAAGTGGGTAGGTTTGACATCATGAGCAATGCTCAGCTGTGCATGTGACATAAGCAAGGCCAGGCCTTATCGCTGTACCTGACTGACTACTTAAGGTTGTCCTGTTGCACATTCTGACTTGTGCTGTTGTGTTGGTAGCATCCTTTGCAAGTGAAGTAATCCTCAGAGAAGAGTTCAAAAGCAATTTAAGCATTTGGAAGAGTTTGAGAGGGCTCACATTGTAGAGCTCCGGAAAGCGGGATGGTCTTATAGATGTATTGCACCATGGGTTGATTTTGTCTTGATGGAGATGACCAATGAATGTTCCTGGTAACCTCTATCTTCCTTCTCAATTGTATCACAATCCCACACTTCCTTCTGGGCGCAACTACTTTTTGAAGGTAAGTGTCTATATATATGTACCATGTATCCTCTTGACACTTCCCCCAGCTTCACTCATAAGCCACTTTACATTCAGGCTGTTTCCCCAAAACCTAGCGAGCAGCCCACATAGGCAGCGTGTTAAGTACATCAGACATGAAATCTGACCCAGTTCTTAGACAGACTGCTTTAAATACGCTGCCTATTCCGAGAATTCTTATTTTGCCCAAGTTCATGCTGAATCAGTCCTGCAATATCACAATGCAGTGAAAGGACAGAAGCTTTCATTCATTTACATTGAAGATGTGGGAGCTGAAGTCGGTTTCCCGTTTGCAAGCCTGGTTGGCAATTTCTATGTTCCACCTTAAATGGTTCTGCAGTTACATTCAGGCACCTGCTCAAGCTGTAGCGTTTAAGGTGGGACGGGACATTTTGATCAAGAAGCTGGAGAATAGGAAACCAACTTCAGACTAGTTTGAAGACAAACATCAGCCATGTACCGCTGACAGTTCACTGCCTTGGTAAGGGAAGTACAGACATTCCCTTCGCAGCCTGGAATGGTGGACTTCTCCACATATAGCCCACCGTTTTCAGTACCGCTGCTAGGGATGTATGAGTGAAGTCTGTTGGGTAACAGTTTAGGGTTTGGGAATCTGCCTGTTTACTATCTTCTCTTGTAAATGCAGGATTTTGTACCTGAAGGAGAATCAACAGTGTTTGATGTTCATGGTATGTCATATATACTGAACGATGACAATGTTAATACAGTTGTCCATTCAATGGCACCTGTACATTCGAAACACACCATTTCTCTGCAAATGGAATGTAGTACAGCAACATCATTGTCAACCACACTGTATTAGTTTCATTCAGCACCATTTTTATTTTTAGTGTGCATTTATTAGTAGTGTGCATTTCTAGCAATTTGCATAGGTTAGCGAGTTAGCAGTAGGTTGTTGTTAGACTGAAAACAGGAATACAAGTAAATGAATACAAGTAATTTTTGAAACAGGGTTACGTGGTAAACATCTCACACACCCTTGAAATTCCTCAGTGGCGGTCTAAATTCCCTCTGTTCTAAAACAGGCCTTGTGCTCAGGATGGATGTTGGAAGCTCCAGGTTACATTGGACGGAAACATAAACACTCTGAATGACTTTGTTTATGTCACAACAGCAGAATTATCCCCCCACCCCAACAAAAACATGTTTTTCTTTGGACAGCAATGATATACAATCCCTCATTACAAATCGGAACTGCTCTAACGTAGACTCGGACCGGTTTGGAAAGATAACAGCATACAGAGGTAGCAAGTGTCACTCTCGGTCCTTATCTCATTAAGTCCTTATCTCATGTCACAGCACCTTTCTCAAGGAACATGTTATACAGGCCTTTCAGAGACACGAAGCCAAGGAGGGAGTTAAAAATATATATTTCCAAGCAAAATATTCTGTATTATCAAATCAATATTGATCAATATTGCTTCAAATCCATGCACCTTTAAGGAAAGCTTTCCCTGGCTTGGTTCTTGGTTAAAGTGCAGATTTAAGAGGGCCAGTGCAACATTCCAAGTGCATTCTGAAAAATTCCTGCACTCTCCTCCATGCTTCCACCTGTGCATCTGCATGGAATTTTGGTACTCCACCGAAAGCAATCACTTTACCCACTGCAGGGTGGACACCAGAAGGATGATGGGGCATGTAAGGGACTTCCAAAAAGTGCCCTGTTTTCGGATAGGTCACCACTTTATAGTTTGTTTTTCCGTGTTCCTTGAGTCTCTTGCAGGCCTGCTCTGCGTAATAGGGACTGTTCCAGTTTCTGTCATCTTCTGAAACTATGAACAGGAAATTGCAGCTGGCACGCTCAATCGGTACGACGGTGGCAAGGTTCTCCTTCGCCATGGGATCATCTAGAACATCTCGAACATCCAGGATACCTGGTTTAGTTGGATCTATCTTAGTAGGACTAAATGTAAGAGGCGGGATGACCATGCCCTTGTAGTGGAGAGGGGTCAAGACGATGGCATTGCAGCTGTTGATGCAGACAGTGGCTTTCACGTTGGGCAGGAATGATGCCATTGACAGAGCTAGTTCTCCACCCTTTGAGAGTGACACTATGCCTATCCCAGTTCTTTGCACCTGTGAGGGAAAAGAAAACAGCTCTATAAGACCACATGCACTCCAAACTATGGTCAAATCTTCCTGGATGGCATATTGTGGTTATATACATTGGAATTTGTGCGGGAAACCTACATTTCCTTTTAAACAGAACTTCCATAAACATTTGGAGCAGTCGTGGGCTGGAGGTACCAGCCGGTTTGATTCCCTGAACTGACAGGACACAACTTAAGTGCCCGTCAGCAAGGCACCCAACACTCAACTGCTTCCCAAGGCACTGTTGATAGGGCTGCCCACCACTCCAGGCAAGTGTGCTCACTGCCCCCCTAGGGTGTGTGGGGGGCGGGGGGGGTATGGGTGTTTCTTTCACACATGGGTTAAAACGTGGTAGACAAATTCCTCTGTGTGCAAATACAACTGGCAAACGGTTCTATATTCTAATTCATACAAATTTCTGGGATGCGACTACCATATTATTCTGTCTTGAATGAGCTTAAGCATATCATGATCTAGAACATATGACCATGAGAGGATGTGGAAACCAACGGCTACAGAACATACCTAGTGTAATGTTTAGAAGTTTGGATTGTATAGTAAGTAATTGGCTAGAACAGAGCAATGATAGAGGTAATAATAATCATGCTGGTGTCAAATTAATGTTCCACATCAAATGTGTTGTGTAGAACTGTTAGCGTCCTGTTGGCCGCCCCAGTCTAGTACCTTTTGCTACTTAATGCGACAAAGAACCACCTAGTACCGAAAGAAAAGGAAAACTGCCCGACATGCAAAATGACCAATCACAAGCCTGCTATTAGGCATGACGCGCAGAAGGAGGCAGTCCTGAAAACAGGACCACAACGTAAATAGTACCTCAGGAAACACCGTGTAAGTATACGATGGGCAAAGTGCTAGTAGGCTGAACTTAGCTGGAGCATTAAAACTAGGCTTTATGTTGGACCAGGACCAGCGCAGAACGATACATGGACGTGCAGATACGTGGTAGCATGGACAGCCAATCAGAATGCAGTTAGCAGATCAATGACAGTTGTGGCCAGGTTAATACGCTGACGATATCAGACTCCCCGTCTATGTGTGGGTGGGGCATCTGTGACTGAGACCAGTGTCCTGGTAAACTACCAATCAGCTGTCCTGGTAACAGGTAGCGGTGCTTCACATCACAGCATAGGTTTGATTTCCAGTAAAATGCTTCGCTACAAGGTTTAGAGGACAATAGATCTAAGCTAACATTACTGTGTTCTCATTAGCACTAGAAGTGTTAGCTTAGCATACAGGCTAACAGTATAACCCAGGTTCAAAACCAGTTAAATTCCAGTTTGGTGAAGCTTTGCTGAAATAAGTCCTTTATACAGTCGCAACAATAAGACATACAAAATATGTATGCATTTGACATTTATTACTTTAATTTTGATTACGTTTAGAATTGAAAGGACTTTCACATGAGATGGAATGACTAGGTGTGTAACTGCTGGTTTGACCAAATTGATTTTCTGGTAAATTCACAGATATGTCCAACTTCACTGACCTCAGGTAGCATCTGCAGGAATGTTGCAGCTTCTTCAAAGTACTCCAGATCAAACTTATTCACTTTTTTGGGCATGTCCATGTAACCGTAGTAAGCCAGGGCCAGCACCACAAAGCCTTTACTCGCCAGCAGAGCTGCTCGTGGCTCACATATACTCCCTCCCAAAGTATACAGATCTATAACTCCAGGGAAGGGGCCTTGTCCTGTAACAGAGAAAAAAACAATACTTACTATGTTGCAAAATTACACGTACACACACACAATATTACTTCATCACATTATATTCTACCCCTCTTGTTTTACTACTGAATCGGGTAGCAAGCATTCTCAATTTACATTTACAGCATTTAGTTGACGCTCTTATCCAGAGCGACTTACAAGGTTAATCGTATTACAGGTAGGCCAATGAAGTGTTAGGAATCTTGCCCAAGGACTCTTATTGGTGTAGCACAGCACAGTCACCCAGACTGGGATTCAAACCCCAATCTCCCACATGTGGTGGTGACTCCCTGGTGGGTAGTGGTGTTACCCGCTGAGCTACACCAACCACCAATAAATAGGTAACTTTAGTAATAATGTTAAAAAAAGGACACAAATAATAGCTATGCTATGCTGCGGTACCAGCTAAACCATGATTTGCAGTACCAGCTAAACCAGCACCAGATCAGCAAAAAACATGGCATTTACGCTGGTCTAAGCTGGACTAAGCTTTGTACAAGTCAATGATCAAGAGCTGTGATGTAGGGCAAGTCAGTTATAAAGAGCTGTCAGTGATGTGAGTGAGAGAGGTCTGCCAGCTCATAGAGTCAGTGATAGATGGCTGTCGATCTGTATGAGTCAGTGACAGTGGGCTGTCAGTATGTATGAGTCAGTGATAAAGGTTTGTCAGTCTGTAGGAGTCAGTGACAGTGGCTGGCCATCTGTACAGGTCAGAGATAGAGGGCAGTCAGTCTGTACAAGTCAGTGATAGAGAGCTTTCTGTCTGTACAAGTAAACGATAGAGGGCGAGTTGATGACAGCGGCCTGTCCCTCTGTACGAGTTAGTGATAGAGGGTGAATCAATGATAGTGGGCTGTCAGTCTGTACACATCAGTCGTNTAAGTGGGGTTGACGCGTCTCTCTTCACCACTTTACTGTGTGGCACGTCCGGTTGCATTGACCAAAACAAACCCATCGGCTCGACCCCTGTGTAGGTGCCCTCCAGAGAGGGGTGACGGCTCAGGTCCACTTCTCCGTTCCCGTCTGCCTGATATGTGGCCGTAGCTTTGAAATGAACTCCTTTATCGTCCTTCAGGTTGGACTGGAGCTCCACGTGCTGCCGAGCAGTCAAACCGCTCAGTTTGATCTGAACAGGCTCGTCAAACATGCAGCTGGAGCTCGGCAGGACGCGGAGACGAACCGCGGAGTCTGAGTAAGTTCTCATCAGGGCTCTTCTCACTGAACCTTCGCAGCAGCGACGCAGCAACAAGGCCATGTTACTTTCCTGGTTCAGCAGGGTTGCCAAATACGGTCGCACAACTCCTCCAATGCTGTGAATAAATAAAGTCGACAAACTGCAACCTCGTAGTGTTGAGTTTCATGGGTTGCCAGATATTTTTAAAAAAAATCCCCTATTTGAAGCAACAGTGTCATGTTGTCCTTTTTGGTCACCATGATCCAGGGCTGCCTAATCCTGGTACTGGAGATCTGCCACCCGGCACAGTTTACCTCCAACCCTAATCGAACACACCTGATCCCGGTAACAATGGCCCTTTTTTAGGGGAATCTGTATATAGAACCAGGTTTATCAGATCTGAAATTTCCAGGGTGGAGCACCCCCACCTTGAGGTCATCCCTGACACATACAGATACAGAAGAATATCATCTTTTCACACAGGCAAGACCAATGAACCTGAAAAAAAGTATACATGTAGATTATAGACAAGTAGATAACGATACAGGCAACACTACTGTAGCTTGTAGATAACTACTGTATAAGGACAATCAAGCTCCATCTTTGGTGGAAGATATTTTCTGTGGATTTCTGGTCAGACTAAATGTGCATTCATTATCAATTATTTTTTACTAAGTTAGATTTAAGATAATCCACTAACCTGAGGACGGGGAAAGCCTGTGTGTATGTGCATGTGGATCCTAAGGGGGTTGTAGGGGTGGGACGGGAAGGTGGGTTGGTGGTGTGGTGGATGTGGCTGGGGGTTTTCAGAGGTTCGGAGAAAAATGGGGCTCCTAACTACCGTGCAACACCTAGTAGATCAACCAAACCTGTCCCCATCAGTAAATCAGTGCATATATCCACCCTGCCTACACTTATTGTCTGTTGTTAATAGCTCTTCTGTAACTCTTGCTCTATTTATTCTAATGATGTATGTTTTTGTCTGTGCAACATGTACTGTACTGTGACACTTTCTTGGGCACCAGTATAGTGTTATCTTCTCAAGCTTTCACCTTTGAACTCCAGCTCTACTCTTTCTTCAGATCTCAAAACATCAACAGATGTTTCTGTCCATCCGTCCACTGTGAAAAGACACCTCAACGCTATGGCTCTGAAAGGATGCTGTCCAAGAAGCTCCTCACTGAGAAAAGGTGATACAGACACATCAAACAAAGAAGCTGCTGGTGGTTTTAGAACAACGGACTGACCATCCCAGAGTCCAGAATGAAACAGAAGCTATAATATAGGTGGACACGCCAAACCCTGAAAAAGATGATGTGACAGTTACTTCTTTCAGCGGCATCAGTGCCAGTTGCAGCACCTTTGCTTTTTTTCCCTTCATTGAATTCAGTAATATTACATTTCTGTGACATCATACATCCATAATATTGAGCAGTTCATATGTAGTTCAGACGTAGATTACGCCTAGCCTTGGACTACAACAGCAGTTCCCTATTACAAATTCCAATTGGTCTAGTAAACTGCTCAGAGAACCCTAAAGAGGGACAAAAGGCCGTCAGAGCTAATCAGTAGAGGGACTCTTCACAGCTTCCTCTAAGCAGTCCAGGTTAAGTCCAGGTTAAGTGACCTCTTCAGTTAATCCTTATATGCAGTAGAGCAGTCATCCACGGCACTACAGTACAGGCAAAAGAGTACGCTCAGACTTCCCAGCGCTCCTGACAAACCCAGATATGGACCACGATCCAGGAAAATAAGCAAACCGGATTTCAGGCATGTTCACACAGACTTATCTTAATAAAACTCTGAGCTCATGAGCTCGATTAATGAAGACAGCATTACAGTCGTTCAGGTTTGTAAAGAGAGATAACTTTATTCATTAAATCAGAATCTTCAGATTACAGAAAAGAGGCACTATGGCTGGTTGAATGTGTTAAATGTGTTAACAGGAAATAAGCTGCAGTGAAGTTATATCTGCAAAAAATAGCAAACAAAAAATGATTGGATATCATTACCAGCGCACAACTCCCATATCAGTGCATCCCTGAACAGAAGTGCACTTCTTTGTCAGTAGCAGACAAAGATGTCTAGATATAAAGGTAACATTATGAAAGTATACAACCATCAGAAAGATTATCAAACGATACATACTTTTTAATCAGTTACATTTACATCATCAACATTGTTACTTTGTTTTCATTTTAATAAGCCACCTTGATAACAGCATCTGTGCCCATCCGTGATTCCTCCAACTTCGTAATCGAGGTGTTTTATTTTGGCCAAAAATGCAAAGGAAGACGCATAACACAGCTTGCTATGCTGAAAGACGTTTGAGATAGAAAGGACGTACAGTTTTAAGATACTTAATACCGAAACATTTTTAGATGTGAAGCATCTCACTGGCCCAGCTTGAACTTGCTTGCTCGCTCGCTCACTCAAATTTAGCAGGCACCATTGGCACTTTTAGTTGGGGCACCATTTTGGCCATGTTCAGAACGCCAGCCTCAATCAGATTTTTGGCATATCCAGATCGCATCCAGATTTTGATTGTCTGGACACATGAACACATGAAACCACCAATGTTTTGCAAATCGGATCCAAACCACAATTGAAGGCGCTCTGAAATGCGATTCCAAACGGATTTCTACACATGTCTCAATCTGGACACTCTAGCAGGTCAAATCGGCTTTCAAAGCGTCTTGCTTTGCTCGCAAAGTGACAAAACAATGCCGATGTCAAATCCGGATCTACGGAAGTGCGGGGATTCATGAGCAAAAGTTCAGAGGGTGAAATGATGCACCCCCATCTCTCCTGCTACTGCGTATGAAAGCCATGTCACCAGCGTGCCTACGTAGTTACTGGTGCCTACACGGTTACCCATGCACAGCTTGGTGACATCTGGACGCACAAATCCAATCTGATCACTTGCAAAAAACGGACAGTGCGGACAGTCGTCTCTAAGGATCTGATTCAAGAAACAAATCCGATTCGCTTGCAGTCTGAACACAGCTTCATAAACGTGGTGCACTGCATCAGTGATACTGCGTGTTCTTGTTTAGACTCTGTACTTTTGTGCTTCTTTCTCTTCAGTCAGTGCAAGAACCTGTCCCACATAATTGAACACTGGTGGGGAAACAGCTTACAAAAGAAGAAAGCATATTAGCATGTAAATAGTCTGCATAATCATAAAGTCATGTTTGATCGTCACAATCATATACCGCAAGGGAGCCCGATCCTGGTCCTGAAGTTCTACCACCATGGAAGATTCAGATACAACACGCCTGGCCTGTCTTGATCAGTCTACAAGCTTTCAAACTCATGCACATTTTAAGGAAAGTATTCTCCGCCCTGGTTAAAGTGCAGATTTAAGAGGGCCACTGGGCCGATCCAAGTGCTTTCTGAAAAATTCCTGCATTCTTCTCCATAAGTCGACCTGTGCATCTGCATGGAATTTTGCTGTTCCACCAAAAGCGACCGCTTGGCCCACTGCTGCGTGAATTCCAGACGGATAATGAGGCGTGTATGGGCTTTCCAAAAAGTGCCCTGCTTTGGGATAGCTCACCACTTCATAGTTAGATTTTCCGTGTTCCCTGAGGATGTTGCAAGCTTGCTCGGCAAAATAGACGCTGTCCCAGTTTCTGTCGTCTTCCGATACCGCGAACAGGAAATTGCAGGTGGCACGCTCAATCGGGATGACAGAGGCACGGTGCTCCTTTGCCATGGGATCTTCCAGAACATCTTTAATGTCCATGATACCTGATTCCGTAATGGTAATTCTTTCAACATTTGCTGCGAGAGGTGGGATGATCAAGTCTTTGTAGTGGAGCGGAAACAAAACATTGGCAATGGAGCCGTTCAGCCAGACAGTGGCCTTCACGTTGGGCAGGAATGATGCCATCGCCAGAGCTATTTCTCCACTCTTTGAGATGGACACTATGCCTATTCCAGTTTTTTTTACCTGTGGGGGAAAACAAAACACAATAAGGTTGTCAATGTGATTCGTCAGTACTGAAGAAATCCGTCTCCAATCTGCAGATTTCACAGAAAAGTACCCGTCAGACTGGTTTAGTGTAAGTAATGTCATTGTGCCCAACAGACCGTGTGTAAGGTTTTAGGTTTTTTAATCTTCATTAGCTTCCAAAGAGATACCAGCCTTTAAACAGGAGACCTGCTCCAAATTTCCCCTTAAAAAGAGCACTATGGCAAGAGACAAGATATCGCTGTAATTATTCCTCAGTTTATGGGGTGTTTAATGATCAAAAGAGATGCACAGATGACATTTTACACTTTGTCGATGAAGGCCTACTGATTTTTTTCCACCCATTAGAGCTTAGATATGTATTACTCAGTTCACAGCACACTTTTAACGGCACATTTTTGTCTTACTGATTTTGGAATCCATAAAATAAAATGATGTGATAAAAAAAATCTCACATGCAGTTCATTCACATAATAATGTGTAAACCACAATGGTTAATGGGGCTACCACAAAACACTGTATTATAATAGCATTAAATATACTAACTGCTATACTAATAATAGCATTAAATATACTAACTGCTATACTAATAATAGCATTAAATATACTAACTGCACTTGTTAAAGCATAAAATACACAGTGTTAGAAAACTCAAACGTATAATACAGTCAGACTACATACTACAACATCACAAAGCTGTACTGCATAATTAACACGTCACTACTGTCGGAACAAAACTTCGATTCACCATTTTTGTCGTTTTTCAGTTTCATTTTCATGATTTGAATATTCATATTGTCTCTTACTTATTGTGTGTAAATGTCATGATGAATGGACCAAAATAAATGGCTAAAATGGTCTGGTTACATTGACTTGCATTAAAAGAGAAGTATGCTTTTTTTCAACATTTTGGAGATACAAGGTTTGTTCTGACAGCACTGATGCATTTTAATATAAGCACTCTGGACCAAGAATTTGTCACCATGAATGCCTCGTTCCATGTACGGAAAATGGGTCTCAAAGCAGATGTTAATGATTGGCTAACTTGAGTGATTGTATTTGGGCGTGCCAAAGACCATAGTGTGAAGGAAGTAGCTGAATGTGCAGGTGTATGGAAGCATATGGTCATACGGGTCCACCAGCAGTGGCACAAATGCCAGTCTACAGGAAATTCTCCTCAGAATTGTGCCAGGGAAGGCATCCACCAAATCTGGCCCAGCTGTGCAATTCTTTGATGTCTGAATATTGACGCTGCCTAAATTCAGAAACTTATTCAAATCATCCAAATCATGTTACAGCTGCTATTGGTGCTTGTGGAGGTATTACGTGCTCTTAGATACGTTTCAGTCACAGGGGACTCATTTCTTTTGTCTGATGAGTTTATATTAATACATATTCTGTTATAATAATACAATTCTGTAAGGCCCAATCGTACTATTTAAGAAACTTCAGTGTCAGAAACATCGAAGCCTGAAAACAGTCAATAATGTCTATTTAAAGAGCTTAACTTTTCCACATCAGACAGAAGTTACTGACTTCAACTACTGCTTCAACATAGGCCAACCAAATTGTCGGCATATAGTTATGAGCATCACAGTGGTGCAGTTGGTAGGGCTGTCACCTCACAACAAGAAGGGCCAGGGCTGGGGTCCTTTCTGTGTGGTGTTTGCATGTTCTGCCTGTGTCTGCATGGGTTTCCTCCCACAATCCAAAGACATGCCATCATGCGAGTTGGAGATACTAACCCAACCAGGAGGATAAGTGGTTTAGATGACGAATGAACACATTACACCTCGTTTATGCTGTGACATTTTCTGTGGAATTTACCAAAGTGTCTAACTCCACTGACCTCAGGTAGGTTCTGCACAAATGTGGCAGCTTCTTCAAAGTACTCCAGATCAATCTTTTCAACTTTCTTGGGCATATCCTGGTAACCATAGAGAGCCAGAGCCAGCACCAAAAAGCCTTTACTCGCCAGTAGAGCTGCCCTCGGCTCACACAGGATGCCTCCCAAAGTATAGAGATCTATAATTGCAGGAAACGGGCCTTCTCCTGAAACAGAGATCACAATTAACATTGCTTTATGTGGAAATCAGTCATTATAGCCATCTAGATTTGGGAGATAGCACACTGAACAGCTTCACTGACCATACCATTACCACTACTTAATCATATTCATGGGTCACAGGTCTGGAATGTTACACAGTCATAAACCCATTTGACTGAACTGACAGAATCTGTATTTTTGTACACATTTCACAAAAAGTAGATGCTACATACGTAAGTATGATATACACCCATCAGCCATAACATTAAAACCACCTCCCTGTATCTAGAAGGTATCTACAGTCACTCTCCATTTTATCAGCTCCACTTACTATATAGAAGTACTATGTTGTTCTGCAGTTATGGGCTGTAGTCCATCTGATCTCTAGATACTTTATTATCCCCTTTTACCTTGTTCTTTAATAGTCAGGACCCCAACAGGACCATCACAGATAAGGTATTATGGTGGTATTATGGTGGATCATTTTCAAATCGTGGTGGTGGTGTGTTAGTGTGGTGCTGGTGTGAGTGGATCAGACATAGCAGTGCTGCTGGAGTGTTTAAACACTGTGTCCACTCACTGTCCACTCTATTAGACACTCCTACCTTGCTGGTCCACCTTGTAGATGTACAGTCAGAGACGACAGCTCATCTGCTGCTGTACAGTTTGTGTTGGTCATCCTCTAGTCCTTCATCAGTGGTCACAGGACGCTGCCCACAGGATGCTGCCCACAGGACGCTGTTGGCTGGATAGTTTTGGTTGGTGGACAATTCTCAGGCCAGCACTGACACTGAGGTGTGTAAAACTCCAGAAGCACTGCTGCCTGATCCACTCACCCTACCAGGTCAGTGTAACTGCAGTGCTGAGAATGATCCACCACCCACATAATACCTGCTCTGTGGTGGTCCTGTGGGGGTCCGGATGATAAAAAGGCGATGGGGTATAAAGTATGCAGAGAAACAGATGAACTACAGTCTTTAATTGTAGAACTATAAGGTGGAGCTAGTAAGTGGTTAAGTGCAGCTGATAAAGCAGATAAAGCGTGTAGCTACATTGAGGTGCTTTTAATGGCTGATTGGTGTAAGTAACTACAGTATATGTGTAAACGTTTATAGGCACATGCTCATCCAAAGATTCAAGGGTATTAACAACAAGGAATTTGCCCCCTTTCACTGCAGTAACAGCCTCTTCTACCCCGGCTAAGCTTTATGCTAGATGTTGTGAGGATTTGATTGCAAGAACATTAGTAGGGTCAATCAGATTTAGTGCAGTAAAATGCTGAATGCAAGTCAATGGGTACTGCTACAGATGGAGCCTTCTGTTCGTACTCTGCGCTCATTTCGTCCGTATTTGTGTACATTCTCCAACAGCTTACAGATATGGGCGAACTGGAGCAGTTCCACAGAAAATCGTAGGGGGGCAATAGTTCAAACAAGACATTCAGCGGTTTCTCTCACTGGTAATTAAGAGAATAGAATTCTCCATCCACAAAGCTGCACACGTCATCCCTTTTGTAGAAGGCACACTATCCTCCACAGTTGCCATGTTTGGTGTTTCTGAGTCAGGAACATTCAGTTCGGGACTGCCCTCTAGTGGATGTACTGCTTACCATCCATGCCAAAGTAAAGAACACATGGAAGTATGTGGGCAGTGACTGTTACAGCATTTGAAACTGACAGGTTCATTTTCATGCTTAGAGTGAGTATAAACAAACCTTGCGTACACAGCAGGAGGAAAGAACCGCTGCTCGTGGCGGTGCCTCGACTGCTGTCCCTGCCGCCTGTCGTCACTGCCTTGTCTTTCACTTGGTACAGTCTTGTCCACCAGTTTGCTTGCTGAGTTTGCCTTAACCCTGCAGTTGGCTAAGGAGCAATCCCACTTCTGACACCAGTGTAGCGCCAGCATAGAGTGAATAGTCACAAGAGTAGTAGCGCTTCAAACTACCTCTCTTCTACTGAACTTGGCGGAAGGGAAGATATGCCACTCAGCGCTGCTGACCGGCTGGGGTAGCAGGCAGGCCATCAACAAGTCTTCCTGATGACGTGAGCAGCAAATACGTGTTTTAAGTCTCTCTCGCCGAGGCCGCAGCTAGTGTTGGGGAGTAATGTAATACATGTAACGGGGTTACATATTTAGAATGCACAACACATGTAACTGTATTCCATACAGTTAGACAGCAATCGGAATACAGTTACACTGGTGAAATTAATGGAATACAGGAAGGGATTTATCTATTTAACATTCACTCTTAGATTAAATTACAGCAATTCCATGTCTTTCCAGAAGCCCCTGAAATAAACCTTGCAAATACATATTACACGCAGGTTTATTCGTTGCCAGCTCAATTGAGGTCATGGAGCTGGCACCACACAACCAGTAGAGAAACATGTATCTGTCTTGGAAATTCAAACATTATTCCAGGTTTAAGGAAGATAAAGGAGAGCGTAATGTCACTGTGTAGTGAAGCCAGCTACTAACTTGCTTTCAGCACCCGAAGACTTCACCTCCAACCTAAAGAAGCATCCTGAAGCAGGTTATTTTTTGGCTTAGTTAAAGTCGTCTGCAGCTTATTGGTTAGCTTTGCATGGCTGTCCTAACTCTGTACAGTTATAGGTACCAACCTACTTAGTCGAACTGTCAATTAACAATACCCAGCGATATCTAGCTAACGCTAATTATCTCCATAGTTAGCACAAAGGAGACTGTCAATACGTTATTGAACATTAGCTAGCATTAGATTCTTTGCATTAGCTTTATGTAGATCGCATCTGTCACTGGCATTCATGTGTGAGGCTGCTCTGAAAAACGGTGAACACGATTAAATGTTGCTGCACACTGTTTTGCCTATATTGCCTATATGATCGCTCTTGTTGACATGTCTAGCTTATGATACAACAAGGCTAGTATAGCGGTTTCAGGCTTTACTCCTTTACTCCTAACAGTGTAATCTTTACTCCTTTACTCCTAACGGTGTAGCCTTTACTCCTAACGGTGTAATCTTTACTCCTTTACTCCTAACGGTGTAGCCTTCACTCCTAACGGTGTAATCTTTACTCCTTTACTCCTAACGGTGTAGCCTTTACTCCTAACGGTGTAGTCTTTAGTCCTTTACTCCTAACGGTGTAGCCTTTACTCCTAACAGTGTAGTCTTTACTCCTTTACTCCTAACAGTTTAGTCTTTACTCCTTTACTCCTAACGGTGTAGTCTTTTCTCCTTTACTCCTAACGGTGTAGTCTTTATTCTTTTACTCCTAACAGTATAGTCTTTACTCCTTTACTGCTAAGGGTATAGTCGTTACTCCTTTACTACTAACAGTACAGTCTTTACTCCTTTACTTCTAACAGTGTAGTCTTTACTTCTTTACTCCTACCTGTGTAGTCGTTACTTCTTTACTCCTAACGGTGTAGTCGTTACTCCTTTACTACTAACGTTATAGTCTTTACTCCTTTACTCCTAAGGGTATAGTCGTTACTCCTTTACTACTAACAGTGTAGTCTTTACTCCTTTTCTCCTAACAGTACAGTCTTTACTCCTTTACTTCTAACAGTGTAGTCTTTACTCCTTTACTCCTAACAGTACAGTCTTTACTCCTTTACTTCTAACAGTGTAGTCTTTTCTTCTTTACTCCTAACGGTATAGTCTTTACTCCTTTACTATTAACGGTATAGTCTTCATTCCTTTACTCCTAATGGTGTAGTTTTTACTTCTTTACTCCTAACAGTGTAGTCTTTACTTCTTTTACTTATAATGGTGTAGTCTTTACTCCTTACAGCACAGTCTTTACTCCTTTACTCCTAATGGTGTAGTTTTTACTCCTTTACTACTAACAGTACAGTCTTTACTCCTTTACTTCTAACAGTGTAGACTTTACTCCATTACTCCTAAAGGTACAGTCTTAATTTCTCCTGTACATCTGTACATGACTTATCAGATGTCAGAAAGACTTCCTGAAGTGTTATGGTATTGCATTATTGTCATATCGCCCACCTCTAGCTTCATAGCCCTCCCACTGATGCACATTGGACATGCTGACCTCAGGCTAACGTGCAGCCCATTCTACTAGCAACCCCTTCTACGGAGATTAAACAATTACAATCAATGAGGGTGTCCTGATACTCCAGGCTGTGCAGTGTACTTCAATGCTGAATGATAATGATCACAGTTGTAATTTTATTCTACACCACGGAGGGGCGCTGTCTGACCGAGTTCAACAGCAGAGCATGAGCGAGAACCTGATCCGGAGCTAAAACTGAGGAACTGACCAGGCGGTGTGAAGAGGGTTCCTCGTATCCTCCCCTCGCTTACAGGAGCTCTTCGGACACCAGGGGCCGCAAGGTGCCTTTCATTGGTCACCTGAGCGAGGATCTCTCCGCCACCGGAGGCCACGATGTGGTAGTTAAGGGGGGTTGACGCGTCTCTCTTCACCACTTTACTGTGCGGCACGTCCGGCTGCATTGACCAAAACAAACCCATCGGCTCGACCCCTGTGTAGGTGCCCCCCAGAGAGGGGTGACGGCTCAGGTCCACTTCTCCGTTCCCGTCTGCCTGATATGTGGCCGTAGCTTTGAAATGAACTCCTTTATCGTCCTTCAGGTTGGACTGGAGCTCCACGTGCTGCCGAGCAGTCAAACCGCTCAGTTTGATCTGAACAGGCTCGTCAAACATGCAGCTGGAGCTCGGCAGGACGCGGAGACGAACCGCGGAGTCTGAGTAAGTTCTCATCAGGGCTCTTCTCACTGAACCTTCGCAGCAGCGACGCAGCAACAAGGCCATGTTGTTTCGAGTAAGATGCAAGGTTGCCAGATCCCTCCCAATTGTTCCCTTTTTTGTAGTAGCGTTTTCCTTTGCCCACGCCCCAATGACCTTTGACACAAATGCATAAAGCAGCAGTCACCGCATGACAGAATAGCACATTTGTAGTATTTTAATAATAATTATTATTATTGTTGTTAGATATATATATATATATAGAACATTTGTGGCAGGATGGAGGCATGGACAGGGGAGGCGAGTGGAAGGTTAGGGTGGTGGTTCAAATAATAGGTGTTGCTGTGGCAGCATGTATAGGGGAGGCGGTTAGGGGTGTAAATATTTGACAAATGCGCCCACAACATGTTGTTGAACTTTGATACATAAACAGCTACTCTTTAACAAGACACGAAATAAATACCTTCATTTCTATTGTGGCCAGATATTCTTCTTCCTTCTTTAACAATAAAACAAAGACAGAAAGAAATATAACTTAGCTTTTACTGAGATACTCTCTTCTTTAGCTCTAGATGGCAAACTCTTTGTGAATGAACATGGCTCAGTTATTCAGTGTAGACTTGAATACAGTTGTTCACATGCTAAAACAGACTGAATGAATATGGCATTTTGTTGAAAGTTCACATTATGTTTGTCCAGATTTTTAAAAATGTGCACCACATACAATTTAGAATAAACTTGAGGTGCATCATTTCTTACATCTTTGCATCAGTAAAACCTGATTGATAGGAGAAGGGGTGAGGAGGTATGTGCTGAACTCCACATATTGTCCAGAAGGACAGTTGGCCGAGAAAAAGCCAAAGAGGAGAAGACTGGAAGGACAAAGATCGGAGACAGCTGACAAGGCTGAAGTTGGTTTTCTGTTTGCCAGTTTCTTGTTCAAATTTTCTCATTCACTCCATTAGACTAACAACTGCCCCAGTGGTCTCTCTTAAGCTCTATCTGATTACTACTGCTGAAGTGCTGAAGATCAAGATGAGAAATGATTGAAGCATGAAATTGTTCTACAACTCCGCTCCACAACTTCCAAAACAGTTGGGATGCTGTGTAAAATGTAAATAAATGGAAATTAAAACAGAATGCGGTGATTTGCGGATCTGATAGACCCGTATTTTATTGACAACAGAACATAGAACATATAGAACACATTTTACCATTTCATGAAAACGATTAACTCATTTAGAACTTGATGGCAGCAACGGGACAGAGCCATGTCTACGATTGTGTAGCATCCCCTCTTCTTCTAACAACAGTCTGTACACGTCTGGGAAGTGAGGAGACCAACTGCTGGAGTTTTGGGAGTTGGGAGTAGGAATGTTGTCACATTCCTGCCTGATCTATGATTGTAGCTACTCAACAGGCCTGGGTCTTCTTTGCCAGATTTTGTCATTTCATGCTGCACCAAACCACCAAATGTTTTCTGTTAGTGAAACGTCTGGACAGTTGGTGAAAGGTTCTGTTGCTAGGCCAGTTCAGCACCCAGACTCTTCTTCTGCTGTTGTGAAGGATGCAGTATGTAGTTTAGCATTGTCTTGCTGAAACATGCAAGGCCTTCCCTCAAAGAGACGCTGTCTGGATGGGAGGATATGTTCTTCTAAAACCTCTATATACTGTTCAGCAATGATAGTGCCTTTCCAGATGTGTAAGCTGCCCACGTCATAGGCACCAATGCAGGCTGGTGCAGGCTTTTGAACTGTGCGCTAAAAACAAGCTGAACTCGGACATGATCTCTGGAAGTGTTCCCGGGCCCATTCAGTGATTTCTAGTACAGAATCATGCCTGTTTCTAATGCAGTGGCAAATGAGGGCCTGAAGATCAGAAGCATCCAATATTGACCGTCGGCCTTGTTCTCTGAATCATTTGATAATGTTTTCTGAAATTGTTCCAAAATTTTTAGAAGCAGTTTTTCACAGAGCAGGTGAACCTCTGCTCATCTTTCCTTCCAAAAGACTTAGATGCAAATTGCTACTCCAGCTGTTTTTTATTAGTACCACTTACTTTTCCAGCCTTTTGTTTCCCCTGTCCCAACTTGTTTGAGATTTGTTGCTGCCATCAAGTTCTAAATTAGTTAATCGTTTTCATGAAATGGTAAAAATGCCTCACTTTCAACATAATGTATGTGTTCTATGTTCTATTGTGAATAAAATATGGGTCTATGGGATTTGTAAATCATTGCATTCTGTTTTATTTACATCCTTTTATATTTTACACAGCATCCCAACTGTTTTGGAATTGGGGTTGTATATAGAACTAAACAGAACCACTCCATGTACTAAAAACCCATTGAAGAACCATCTTTTTTAAGAGTGTATCCTAACTACCACAGTCATTCATATATTACAGTCATTCATATATTACTTTATTTTATTTTATTTGTTTTATTACTTAGCACAACTGGTCAGATTACTTACAATGTGTAGAGGGAATTATTATTATTATTATTATTATTATTATTAGTAGTAGTAGTAAATTTGCCAGTAAGCTTTCGATGCAGAAGCTCAAATAAGACCACTGCTTCTTATGAGGGGCATATTTAATATTAAAAGTGGTCACTACATGGTAACTTAATTAATCTGATGTTCATTTAAAGGTTTATGGATACTTTTAATAAATAAGAGACGGGGTTAACTATAAACTGGAACTGGTTACTGATTAAGGGCTTCATGAATAAGGGGTTCTTCTCAACATGGCAACAATGAGTATGAGCTTGTGGTAGTATTATGGTGCTGCCCTCTAGCGCTCTGAATGTCATAAACAGCCTGTATTTCGGAAGTAAGAAATACTCCTGGAAAAGGGAAAGTTTTGCAATTATTAATATTCATGACTTCTCATGGCAGTGCTGTTTATGTTTCTATATGTCACATTATAAGTCCTGAGTATGTTACTGCAAGTATGTTACTGTTGGGAAATATGGCAGTATTTTATTTATTTTGTTTTATATACAACACCTAAAGAACACTAACCAACTGCATGATCCATTACTAATATAGTAAAATAAGCCCTTCTTAATTGGATTTAGTGCAGTGCAAACTATGGGATAGAAATCAGTGGTTCCCTGTTACCTCTTAGCAAACTCAGAATACTTAAAGATTATGATACAAGCTGTCTGTCATTTAAATGTCTGATAGTGTAAAGTGTAAAGATGTTACATTACTTTTACATATTGCCCACCCGGGTAAATAGACCGAATGTTAATATAGGTGGCACTGAGTTATACCAACTCTTGTTGTATGTTTCTGAATTGACTGAATCATGATTCTTATTGTGTGTTACTGTAAGTATACTGAATGTTACAGTATGTTACTGAGTGTTAGTATACCGAGTATGTTATTGTAAGTATAGCAAGTAGTTACTGCAAGCTACTGTATGCTGAATGTTACAGTATGTTACTGTACTGTATGTATACTAGTGTGACTAGTTACTATAAGTTAATGTAAGTATATCAAATGTTTCAGTAAGCGTGTTACTGTTAGTATAGTGAGTTGTTATTGTAAGTTATTGTAGCATTGTTATTATACTGAGTATGTTACTGTTAGTATACCCAGTATCTTAATGTTAGTATACCAAGTATGATACTGTAAGTATACCAAATATGTTACTGAGTATGTCACAGTAAGTATACAAAGTATGTTGGTACAGTAGGTATTGTTAGTTTAAGTATTGTTAGTGTATTATGTTACCGTGTGTATTGTTTGTGTATGTTAATGTTTGTTAGTGTTAGTTTACATATACAGAGTAGTTATTGCATGTTATTGTATGTTAATATTAGTATAGCTAACATGTAACTGTGAATAACCTGTTATAGTAAGTATACTGAGTATGTTGCAATAAGTATCCTGAGTAATGTTACTGTAAGTGTTACTGTAAGTATGTAACTGTGAATAATGTGTGTTAGAGTAAGTATACTGAGTATGTTACAATAAACATACTGAGTAACGTTACTGTGTTACTGTACATATGTACCTATGAATAACCTGTTACAGTAAGTATACTGAGTATGTTGCTGTGAGTATGTTATAATTAGTCTACTGGGTAACGTTACTGTAAGTGTTACTGTACATATGTAACTGTGAATAACCTGTTACAGTAAGTATACTGAGTATGTTACTGTGAGTATGTTACAATAAGTATACTGAGTAATGTTACTGTAAGTGTTACTGTATGTAACACTGAATAACCTGTTACAGTAAGTATACAGAGTATGTTATTGCGAGTATGTTACAATTAGTATACTGAGTAACATTACTGTAAATGTTACTGTATGTATGTAACTGTGAATAACATGTGTCACAGTAAGTATACTGAGTATGTTACTGTATGTTACAATAAGTATACTGAGTAACATTACTGTAAGTGTTACTGTATGTAACTATAAATAACCTGTTACAGTAAGTATACTGAATATGTTACTGTGAGTATGTTACAATAACTATACTGATTAACGTTACCATACGTGTGTTACTGTGAGTATGTTGGGTACTTTCTGTGAGTATAGTCTTACTGATGACCTCCCTAGCGGTCAGTACTGTGCTGCCCTTGGTTGCTCTCTTCCTCCGTTTGTCGTTCAGCTGATCGGGGAAAACAAAAACACGCTTTCTGCCCTGCGCAGTGCGTGACTCCGCCCTGTTCCTATGGAGACCGAGTGAGAGCGAGGCAGCTGGTGATCAGAGCGGAGAGCGGAGCCCTGTGTGCGGAGCTGCTCAGCGCCGACACTCCTGGGCAGGCAGCTGGTATCGGATCATTAACCGGAGACGAAACCTACACGTTCCGCGATTCGTTTCTATCAAATCGACACCGCACACAGACCCCGAACCTTTAGCCGTTCGAATTACCTCCATGCCCCGAAAGTGAGACCGGAGAGGACGGCTTTCACTGGTAAGACTATCAGTCCTTTATTTCTGTGCGTCGGCTGGCCAGCTAACCCAGCGCTAGGCTAACAATTGTTGGATATACAGTATTTTTCAGAGTTAGCTAGCCAGTAAGCTAACGCGTTAGCTAGCGCTGTGGGTTCACAATAAACAAAGACACGTAACAGCAAAATTAACACCTACACGAACTTGTACTCATATACTACGGAGGAAAAAAAACGGACTCACTTTGTTTTGTTGGCGAATAAGTTTGGTCAGATGTTTAGCTAGCTGCCCAACTAGCGCTGCTGTAGCGGATATAAACATTAGCCAACCTCGCTTGTTTTGGAATGGTTTGCTGACATTAGCTTTCGTTAATAGGACGGGTTAGTCAGAGTAGAGGCAAACTGCCTTCAATGTAGCAGAGTAACATTGCCACCGAGCAGCTGGAGTTAAAATTGAGGTTGTTTGCTAGTCTGCCACGAGGTTAAAGTTGGCTTTTTATTCGCCGGCTCCTTGTTGGAATTTTTCCGTTCCACCTTAAAGGCCAAGCTGTAACTGCTGTACCATTTAAGGTGGAACGGGGAAGTTCGAACAAGAAGCCGGCGAATGGGAAGCTGACATAAGCTGCGTTAGACAGCCGGCCTTAACACAGCTATGTCTGTTTCTCTTATATGAGGATAAATAACCCTGTATCTCTCCATCTGTGCTGCCGTTGTAGTTTCGTGTGCTGTCCGTATGCAAGTTCAGGCGCTGCGTTTCAGCTTCAACTGAGCCAAGTCGCTCGTACAGTCTGTTTTGAGACAGAAGGGGGATTTAAAAAGTGGCTGATCTCTCGCCTGTGTTGTCTTGTTTTGATCCTGAACTGTTTGTACAGATCTGCGCTGTGTGTTTGTGGGAGATAGCTAGCCGGGGGAGTGTGTGTGTGTTGGGGGGTCGTGATGTATGCGCACTCTCATGGTGAATAAGTGGCTTTAGCAGAGTACAGTGAGCCCCTCTTTGTCTCAGTCGCTCGGATAGCGTTTGCACGTGTCGGCGCACGTGTGTCTAAAATTCGGCTCAGGCTTAGTACACACGGGGCTTTTAGTACGCACCTCATTAGTGTGGATTGGGTTTAAAAGCCCGAGGGATATCCTGGTTTTTGTGGATGCTGCTCTGGGTTGAGTTTGTGACTCGGCCTGAGGGAGTTTCTGGCTTGGTGGTAGAAGGAGAAAGGAGGATTTCTCAGTGGGTAGTAAGACTTAAAGGGCCCATATCGTGCAAAACTCAACATTTTCTTTGCTTTTGTTTGTGTTGATGGGGTTTGATGAGCATCTAAGCGTTGTTAAAGTTTAGCATAGCATAGTCTTGCCTAATCTAGCATTCTTAACCCAATCCGTATATAGAAACTAAGCTGGCAAAAAACATACTGTTTTGAATTCAATGTTTGCATGAATCTGCCTGTTAAGCCTATAGGCGTTTGGCTCCGCCCCCTTAAGGTGAGGTTATAAGGGGTGTTTCAGCCTGGTCTGCTTTATTAATGAGGCTCGACACATCCAGTCAAAATAGAGTTCATTAACAAGTCAGTTTTTAATGGTGCAGAGACCGAAAATAGAGATTGGAAATGGGACTGAAAGATTTATTGTTTTTATGTTGAAATCGCAGATTTAAGAGTGCATTTTTTTTTCAGACTGCAAGCGCTGCAGTTTTAATGGTAGCAGTCAATATCAATAATTTTGTCTTAAGTTGGGGACGTAACCTAGTATTGGAGGCTGTTAACTGCCTGTTAGACCATTCGTAAGCAACCAAACAATTATATTCTGTGACTTCGCAGTCGTGGGCTGGTCGCTAGTTCGGTTCTCTGAACCAGCAGGACACGACTGAAGGGCCCTTGAGCAAGACACCTAACCCCTAACTGTGCCCCCGGGTGCCATGGCTAGGGCTGCCCACCGCTCCGGACACGTATGCTAACTGCCCCCTTGTGTGTGTGTGTGTGTGTTCACTAGTGTGTGGGTTTTTCACTGCACAGATGGGTTAAATGCGGAGGTCAAATTTCTCTGTGTGTAAGCACAATTGGCAAAAATGGTTCCAATTTAATCTTAAGAAATGGTACTAAATTCTAATTCTAATCGAAACCACAACTAACTGGCAGTCTGGCATGTTAGTGTTCAAGTGTCAAACTGGGGGGAAAAAGGGTGTTCTGGCCAAAATAACATGCCTGGACTTCAGTTCACTGAACATAATTGCAATTTAAATCGCAGTTTAAATCACAATCATTGAGTCCTAGCTGGAAGACAGCCATGTAAAACATGAATTAAGATTGTTTGTGGTCCGTAACACCACACAAATGTCATTAGTGGACCACATGTAGAAAAATTAAAACGCATGAAAAATGTTTTGGGTCCTTTAAGATAGGACTGCTACGTTTTGGTCCTGGAGCTCTATGAAAACCTAAAACACCTTATCAAGGTAACAAAAGCCAGCTGTGTTGGATCTAGACTCTCCAGGCTTTTGGATCTCCAGAACTAGGATTTCACTTGAAGACATAAGTCTCTCAGCTTGTTGAGCTCATCAGGTTGCTTATTAACCCCCCCCATCCCAGTCACTACTGTAGTTTGTGGGACTAAATCCAGCAGAGACTCTTGCGTAGCATTTAGCTTGCTGCTGTTGGTAGCTTAGATTTAGTACTCAATGTGTCCATAACTATCCAGACGGGTGCAGCCACTGTGTTCTGTTATGCTTGCATAGGTCTTATAATCTCAGTAGAAAAGCATTGCCAATAGAATGGGACACTCTGGAGCAGCTGTACACGAGCTTATGGCCACCATGACCAATGGCAAGTGACAGCTAAAAGGGTGTAAAGAGGCTCTTTATTCTCTGGAGTAAAGGAGCTCCATTCAGTACATTTGGAATGAGTTGGAGTGATCAAGAATTGATCATCCAACATCAGTACCTGACTTCACTAAGGCTCTTATAGCTGTTAGTCAAAAATACTGTTCTACAGATTTTAGGACACATAGTATAACTTACTACTGGAGCTCAGCCTAGTACAGTGTGGCTCACCAGCTCTAGTTTGTGTTTGACATGGTTTAGCACGCTGTTGCCTTCTGTAGGAGATCAGCTGACTGTTTATCTGTAAATGTTTTGCTTAGTAGACATGGTGACAGTTGTATAATCTTAAGGATTTATCAGTTTTCTTCAAAAGCTTGGTGTTTCTTCAAGTTGTATATGTTACTCATGGGGCTTTGGTCCTAAACAAACCTTTAAGATTACTAATGATATGTTGGACTTTAGAAATTGAGTCAACAAAGCCACAATACAATTCTGTGTTGGAGTTTCTGCTTATTTGCATGGATTAGTTTCAAAATGTAATCAGCTTGCGTTCAGCATTTGTAAAAACCATAATTATGCCAGTATGCTAACTGTATAAAATGGTCGTATGAGCTTATTAAAGCGTTGTTATAATAATTGAACAATACAGCTTTGTTTTCTGTCAAATAGGCCAAGGTCTCTCAGTGCTCTCAGAATGGTGTTCTGTCTGCCCAGGTTTATCCAATGATCCAAATCATATTTGAGGAAGGTGATAAAGCTCAACAGGCTTATTCTAGCCTGACCAACACATTAGTTTGCATATCAATAGTTTTACTGCATTCTGTGAAAATATCACTAATATTGCAATTATAGTTAATTATATTTATTGGGTCTTGGCATCAGACCCATTTGAACTATTGATCTCCTGACAATATGGGAAAACTTTACCATAGATTCACATTTATAGGCAATGGTTGACAGCACTGACCTGTAGCTGCAGTTAAATGAAAAGCAACAAGCGACACAGTAATAAGCTCCAAATAGTTCCAGCTTATTCTCAGCTTTATGATCTCCAGCATCTACTTCCTGAACCTTATTTCTACCGGCATTTTGTTCCTGTTCCCAATACATGGACGAGGAAAGTATATAACTTATGGTGTATAAAATCAAGAACCTAGGCAAACATTGTTTAACAAGTGTTTTGCTATTGACTGAACTTGTCAGTTTGAATACATGACAGTGCCGTGGTTGAACAAATTAAACATATAACATATATCCAACCTAACCTGTAGAATGAGTGACTTAATAACAATAATGAAGGGAGCTGTATCCAAAAATTAAGTAAAACTTAGTAAAATAAATAAATAAATAAATATAACTCAAAGTGTATTTTACAAAAAAGCTGGTCTATAATATCAAAATCTAAAATATTGTTATTTGCAATATTATATTGAGTTGTTAAGCCTTTTATAGTCATTAGCCACAAAATATTCATATTGTGACTACAAGTTTCTCCTGAACGCTAATGGGTGAGAATATGACTTTTACTACGTAAAACTATAAATCGTTAACTATCCGTGAAGTATTTGATGGTTTTGGGCAGATAAGCCGTTTGCGTCATCTACATTTTCAGAACACGTCTCAGAGATTTCAGAATACCAGATGGCAAGATGCTGGAAACATGCAAAAGCAAATGTATTCTTGTGCTGATGTATTTAGATGTATCCTCTCCAGTCCTGTCAAAACTTGATTTGTTTGCTAGTGCTGTCCTGTCCTGTCCTGTCCTTTGCTATCCTCTGATGAAAGACAATTTCATTACATTAAGCCTGGAACGCTTTTCACAGAAGTTATTTGTTACTGTATATTGTCAGATCTGAGGCCTCAAGTAACTAATAGTACTGAGAAGTAACCAATAGTTTAACATGCTATAATGTGATAGTCACAAGACCAGTCTAAACAAGCCCCAAAAGGCAGTCTTGCTCTGCTTTGTATCACTTCTGCCTATCTAAAATAACTGCTCACTGTGTCAAGTTTCCATATCACTGGTTATGTTTAATCAGTCACCTATTATGTTTTATGTCTTCAGATTACATCTTTGCAGCTTCACAAGGTTAAAACCACTACTCTGTTTTAACCACATTTGGTTGTAACTGCATGTAGGAAATAACACGCTGATAGGTAACAGTTTCTGTGTGAGGCATTTTTGAAAGGCAGATGCATGTCTTGATTTCTGTCTTTCATGAACCAATTGGCTAATCTGCTTTTCACGTTTTTAATGTTTGTGCATTGCACATTTTCTGACTTCATGTTCACTTCAACTGTAAAAGAATTCTTTATAAATGAAATAAATGAATTAATAAATTATGGAAACGTACAATATAAATGCTGTGCGCTATATAGTCTGTGTGCGTCTGTATGATTTTGAGGGACACGGCCTGCAAATTTGATAAAGTCCAAAGTACGTACCAGAGGGAAAAGCTCTCCGCGCAGAAGCCAGTTTTCCTAACTGCCTGAAACGTCTTGTTGGAACATCAGTTACAAGGTGACGTCATATCGTAACAGTTCTTATGGCCCGCCTACTGGCAAGCTTGGCATACCCTCACACAACACTCAGAGAGCTGAAACAGTAAAAAATGACCTCTGCTCAAGTCTAACTTGCAAATGAGAACCAGCTTTTTCTACCTGACTTTCAAGAACAGATTCTGACTCAAACTGATGCAGCTGAACCGACCGCATTGTAAGAATAGCCACAGCGGGGTGGGATCGCATAGCAGAAAGCCGCACTGGAGGCGGGGCTTAAAAACATGGGAGCTCTAACAGAGTGAGTCAGAGGATGAGTACAAATATTGTATTTTGAGAAAATTGAAGCATGTATATCTGTTCTAGTAGACCCAAAAAATTAAAATGATCCAAATCATGTCCTACATTAATCCCCGTTTTCTAAACTAGGGGTGGGTGTGTTTCAGTAACGATGCCAATACCGATACCGTAATTAGACTACCGGTTCTTCAATGATACTTTTTCTGATTCCTACTTCAATTGCAAACTGAAATTGGGTGTGGCTTAAACCAGAAATCGCCATGTGGTGCTGCAGAATGTGATTAATACTCAGACCTATTCATAAGTGTTAGGAAGTGAGTGAGGAAATTTACCCAATAATGTAGACCTCATGAACAGGCACTCTGGCACTCAACATTCAGGGTTCAAGCCTAAAAAGCTCTGGTGATTAATTTATAGAAGATAATCCCATTTAAATCTCGGTAGAAAAGAAGTGTTTTGCAGTCTGATTAGTTTTCCATCAAAATAACAGAGAAATGAATGACTAATGATCTCCCAGCTGTGTTGCCGTCTGTTTGTGGGCTGTTACCTCTCCCTGAACAAAAACTTCTGCCATTTAGGCTGTTTATGACTCATTTACTTTAATGACTGTCTTTATTGCTGTCTTTCTGGAGAGTTGTCAAATATCACCAAGATGGATTTTGTAGATGGTTTTAGCCGCCAGCTTCTTTTAATGATTGTACTGGATGCACACACAGTTCAGGCAGTAGGACTGGCATAGACTGCAGTACATGTGCTGCAGTGAGTGTGAGTGAGTGAGAGAGAGAGTGAGCGTGAGTGAGTGAGTGAGTGAGTGTGTGGCAGCAACCAAACTCTGTGCCAGTGCAACTTGCGTCACACACCTTGTTCTCTGCGGGTTCCCTGCAGCGGAGTGGACAGCGTGGTGGGAACACCAGACTGGCATCGCTGTAGGAGATGCTCTCTCACACTGGCCTGAGCTTCAGCAGCCTCGGCCACACACGCACTCCACCCTCTCCTGACGCTTTGCAGCAGAAGGAATGCTGACAATTGGCAATCCTTTAATTACTTGCACAGCACCTGCCTCTCATTTGTGTGATGGTACAAAGAGTACCAGTACAGAGGAAGCATGCACTCAGCAACTAGATACAAATCTAAATATCGTTTCTTTTCATGATGCTTTAATATAATTGGCTATCTGTTTATATTAATATTTTAAATTCAAGTAAGATTAGCTGTTTTGTACAATAAATCTATTTTAATTATGAAAATGTTAAATGTTATGCGAATTTACAACATAGTTATTTTGCCCGTTTCTTTCTCTTTATTATGAAAAGAAGCGTCAAGGCAATTGACCTATCCATGCTCCACCCACAAATTGCTAGGTTAGACAAGTTTGTCATAATTTCATGCAATTTCAAAGCTGACAAAATCTTTAGCTAACCTAAAGATAAAATGATGCAATACTAAATTTAATGTATGTTATTATTTTATTGAATTATTTATTATTTATTGAACCTTGGGATAGTTTTGTTGCAGCTTTTTTTGCTTGTATTATGTAAATAAGCTTCAGGTCAGTTGAAGCCCCCCACCACAAATGTGTTCTTCCCTGACAACTGTTTAAGTTGCATGTTTTCAGAATGTTGGGGTAAAAAATCCCAATTTAACCTAAAAACACATGGTTGCACTCAGTTTATGCTCAGAATAGGTACATTTAGTGTGCACTATCAATGTAAAATAAAGCTTATATTGTCTGCATATGAAAGGTCGCAATTTCAGGATGGATCAAGTGTGTTTTATATTTTGTCGTCCCATCAAGCTAACCTTGGCATTATAGCACGTTCATTGACATTTCCAAACTACCTGGTTTTAAGTAGCTACAACAACATAGGTTAGCTAGATAGTGCAACATTTTGAACTGAAGACTGTTCAGTCGTGTCTCCAAACATGAATACATTAGGTTGAATAGAGCATTTGCCACTCTGTAGAACTTGTTTACCCTGGCAGCAGTTGCTACCATTTACATACCCTACCATACAGGTTTATGGGAGGTGCATGAATGTCTATTAGACTAGCAAACGAGCGTTTCAGGGAAGATTGTTATTAATAGGATGTGGAGTAGTATTACCTTTCTAAAAGACCGAAACTAGGTTACTTCAGTTCTCTGGAACACTGTTTTATACTTGAGTGTCTTGAACGGTGTTTTATACTTCAGTTCTCTGGAACACTGTTTTATACTCCTAAGTATTGAGTTTACAGCCAGTAATCTAGAATTAAAACGTTGCTTTCACAGTAAACTGTGCTGCTATGGTTAGTAGAGAGTACCTGTTGAGTATGTTACGCTAGCCACTGTCAGATAGCGAGAGGGGACATGACAGAGAAGAGGAGATAAACCTGAGTGCTCAGTGGTTAAGATAGGCTGTGTTTGTTTCTGAGCTCATTTACGGTACATGAGGAAAGCAGAAGCACCAGTTTCATTTTTGCAGGTGTTTTGCATTTATTTGACTTCTTACGTATTTTGTAATTGCACATATGCTGCAACTTGTACTTGTTTTGCAATCTTGCAAACCCCACTGTTGCTTGTTGTTAGAGTCTGGTTACTTTCATCACAAAGTGTGCCCAAGAACGTCAACAGGCGGTGGCGTGAACTTCAGAATTCAGCGACTATCTTGCTGTGGCATCTGCACAGCAGGCAACTGATTCCCAGATTGTTCCCCTATGGCCATCTCTGCTTACAATATGTTTCCAGTGGACTGAGGGTGATTTCACACAAAGTTCTTTTTGTTTGCACCGAGAGTTTGGTCGATTTTGTAAGCTGTTTCTGAGCCCTGGTGTGGTCCACAGAAATGATGCCTGACCCTCCTGAAAACGGTGGTGTGGCATCTGTTTAATGTGAAATAAGAGCTGCCCAGAAGAGAACCTCCATGCAACAAGCACAAATTTCCCTCATTCATTTTCTTGGGTAAATGCCTAATATTCCAGTGAACTGCAGTTTTCTTTTTATTAGCTGTAGAATGATGAGAGCATCCCGCAAAACACACAGCAAAGTGGAAAAATGCACATTGGGCCTCATTCACCAATATTTTCTCTTAAATTTGTTCTTGAGAAAGGTCCTAAGAAAAGCACTACGTCAGATCCTGAACCACATAATGTTCGCACAATAAGGAGAAAATGCTGAATGTCAGAATTTTCTTGAAGCTGGTTTTAGGAAGACATTTCTTCTTAAGATTGATTGGTGAATAAGATCCATTGTTCTCAAATAGTGCTCCTGCTTATTGTGATGTTTTGGTTTTGGTGGCAATACACAGATGAACATATATATATATATATATATATATTCTTTTGGGACCAGCATTTGCAGTCAGAAAAAATCGTTATGGTAATCTGTTGTCAATGACGATATATGATACCATAGCGCTCAGTATATTGGATCGATCACCTTTGGTCATTCCTGCATTCAAAAAAAAAATGTTGACCACAAAAAAAACCCTGCAAACAACCAATCTGTGGTTCTGAAGAAATGTTCCTGTGTGAAAACAAACCTGCAATACTGAAACACTCCCTGAAGCAATTCAAGAATCGCTCCTGGGTCCACATGGGCCAAGTGGGAAAACTACCTGTCCTGAATGTTCATTGCCACGGCCTTCTGTGTTCACTCTCTCTGTAGGCTGTGTGAGCAGAATCTCTTCCTTGTAGCCTATGGGCTCTGTTCTGTGACTTTTGAGTCTTCTTCCATCTACAATGTTTAAATTACTCCTCTGAGTGTTTCCTCTGACCGAACTGGCTTGAATTGTTCATTCCCCTCAGACATGGAGTACCTGCTGTTATGCCATTGGTTAGACCTGTGTAAACGAATGTCTGCTGGTAGACTCGGCACCACTTCTGCTCTGTCAGGCTGGCCCAGGGTTGAACTTTCATATTTAAACTGTATGTGTCCTTAGGTTCAGCCGTAGAGGACTGTAGCTGTGCAGCAGAGCTGAAAGATGTGCGATGGGATGGTAGCGTGTGAGACGCCAGTTTGGGGCACACGCTCACACGCTCTGGTTGCTGTGGCGCTGCAGCTGTTCCTCTTCCTCAGCACGATCCCTACAGCCCAAGCCTCAGGTAAGAGCAGCATTTCCTCTCACTCCTCCTACACCTAATTTATTCAGGAGCAAATGTTCAAAATGCCTGAAAAAAGAGGGGGGCGGGGAAGAACGGTGTGTCCGTTCTGAAAATGTGGTCTTGCTGATTGTAAAACAGTCGATTCAAAACATTTTGTCTCTTGATTCATTTAGCATAGAGTACCAGCTCTCTGCATACTTGGCATTTGTCATGTGACTTAAGTGGTCAGGGCTACAGATGCAGGTGTACACAGGGGATTGCATTCCGATACAGTCACTTAAATCACCTCTGAAGGTGGTCAGGCCTGTATGTGACCACATAGGTTTTGTGGTGTGAGTAGTAAAGAGTCCTGAGGCACCTCGATGCACCCCTGACCTCAGCAACAAACCACATAATAGCCTCCATCATCGCAGCAGAGATGAGAGCATCTTGGTAGCTTCTTTTCTTGTCTGTTCTGCCATGTGTTTAGAAGTTGTTCTAGCACGCCCAGCAATCTGAACGTTGTAACAGCCCTTACATTTACATAAATAAGGACTTGTAACACATTTCTGTCTGACAGTAAGAGCTGTGAGAGACTGACATGGCAAATAGGGGTGGATTCCCTCGACTCAATATTATCTTTTGTGTTACTGTGTCGATTGTCAAAAACACAATATAGATATTTAATATTTGGCTTGCAAAGATTGGTGGCAGACAGTGGTTCACCACTAGACAGCAATGTTGTAGTCTATCTTCAGCCATTAGACACTTCCAGTCCAGTGTAAACAAGTAGCTTAAGGGCACATTGCTAACGTTAGCATTAGCACGTCTAGCTCAATAGTTAGTATTGTTATACTATGATAGTTTTCCTGGAATTACATTAAACAAATCACAGTATATCACCTTGCTTATAGTATCATAATCTATTGAATCGTTACCCCTTTATCATGAAGGGTATCATCATTAGCGTTGCACGAATCTGGGTTTTCTGGAGTCGGCTCTGACTCTCAACCCCCTTCTGCTGTAATTGATGGAATCATCTGCTAGTTTACCCACTAGTCTGCCCTGTTCTAGGAATAATAACTGTTGTTTATTATAAAGTTGTGTAGAAATGTAAGGAAGATCTGTAGAAAATGTCTGTCCACTGCAGCTGGTAAGCAGCGCTGGTGTTGTTAAAAGCTAGTAATTAAACTCTCACGACGCTAACTCTGACTCTTTCCTGCTTTACGCTTACTCCTATCAGAATGTCCCTCAAGCTGATTACAATAGAAAAACAGGACACCAAGCATTAGGACTCAGGAGAGTTGTTGGCCAAGAGTTGACCCTGACTCCCAAACCTACTAGTCGACACTTGGGAATTGACTCTCCATCACTAGTAAAAATCATGTGACATGCGAGTCTCACTGTCCGATTCTGAGCAGATCACTCACAGTTCCCTAAAGGGCCTGACTTTATAAATGCGAGTTTTTTATTCATCTGATACTGCGATATACAGGGAAAATATTGTGGTATAAAATGTATCAACATTGCCTAGCGATAGCTGTCAGGCCGTCTAGTGGTTGTTGTGTTTATAGTCAGTGGAAGGAAAGTAGTGTTCTCTGGAAGTACAGCTTATCTTTCGCGGTTTGGATTAAGTTTAGGATTTGAGGTTTTGGGGGTTTTGCCTGTGTAAAATCCGAGGACTTGTTTTTGACCATGCTGGATTAGGGGTCTTTGTTTACAGTGTGGGTTCATGGCATATGTGCAGCAGCACTGATGGTTTGTGATGATACAGACAGAGAAGACAGCATGTGGTTTGGAAGGTGTCCTTGTTTTTGTATCGTGCTGATTTCTTTGTCACAAATAGAGTGCTGGGCTGCTCTTTCTGTCTCTGTCTCCCCCTCTCTCTGTCTCTGTCTCCCCCTCTCTGTCTGCTATGTCTTTCTGTCTGTATGTCCGTCTTTACTTGTGTTTCTCTCTCCTTGTCTCTTTGTTTTTCTTCAGTCTGTCTCCCTCTCTGCCTCTCTCCCTTCCTCCATTAACAGATGTCCTTGCAGGAAGGCGTGTGCTGTTTATTTCGGGGGGCGTGGTGTGATGCCCCGGCTGACCTGTCGTATTTGTGTTCAGACCACGTAAATTCTCCTTTTTAGTGTGACATTCTTAAAATAGCACTAATTCAGTGTTCTGGTACGCCTTGCTGTCTTTGTTCAGCATGCGCGGATTCACAATGGCTCCAGCCCGTCTCGGCCTTATGTAAGATGATTGAGTCACCAGGAGAGCTGCAAAGGGTGAAAAGAGGATGGACATGGAGAAATAAAGAACAGAGGGAGAATACAAATAGTTTAATGCTTATGTTACTGCTGTAGTAGCTTTAACCCAGAACTCTAGACTGTAGAGGAAAAAGAGTGTTTCCCGAGAGAGAGAGAGTGCAAGAGAGTGTGAGTTTGAGAGAGAGAGCATAAATATAGCCATGTGCTACCAAATGACCACAGGATGATGAAAAACTCTTCGGGGAAGCTGTGAAAATGGATTTGCTTTTGGTTTCTGAGGTTTATTGTAACATTGGTTTGGATTAAGAGCTTGATCAAATAGTAATTTGGAAAAAGAATCAATAAATCAGGACAGAGTTATTGATAAATATTGATTTCTTTATTATATAAAATAAGTATTTTCCATTCACATATCACATACAGTATATCTAGCAGCAAACAGTATGGCCTTTTCACATAGGCAGTGTTTACATATAATGAAAAAATTGCAAGGTTTTGAAAATAACATTAACATTTCATCCTCTCAGGCTGCTTGTCGCTAGCTGTTTTAGCAGAATGGGCTGTTAGCCACTGTTTGTGTTTGAGTTTCACTGGCTAAAAGAAAAATATGCATGCAGTTCTTGAATTCATTTATTCCCTCTTTGTCTTCTTCCTGTATTCTTGATGTGTTGGGTTTTTAATTTGGAGGTTTCAGTGTGTTAAATGAGTAAAAATCAACAACAGTATTAAACTATGATTAAGTGTGGAAAGCTGCTTCTGAATTTTCCATGTGTGCCAGAATACTAGTTTAATTCTCATGCTGTATGTGTAAATTCACTTCTTTTCCCAATCTTCATTCGTCTACCCAAAATCAAACATTTATCAAACTAAATGCTAGCAAATCAGCTGCCTTGTCTGTAAACTGTCATATCATTTAGCCTGAGTAATATAATTACTGTTATAGTTTTTGCAGACATGTACCATTTTATCTGTGGGTCTGTTTTTGTTGTAGCACAGTTTTGACAATTGTCAGCTCCTACTTGTTACCCTTAAAAACATCATACTGCAGCTGGTCCCCCTGCATGTCCTCCAAATGGCCTTTTCCTGGAAGCGTAGGCAGTTCTTGCCCCCGTTGAGTGATGAAACCCACCAGACTCTCTGACAACAGGCAATGGAAACACCCCAGAAAGAAGAGAATCAAAATGTGGGAGTCCATGTGTATATACCATGAGTGTGCGTATTTGTGTGCTGAGTTTGTGACAAAGAGAGGCCTTGGTTTATAGTGTTGCGTCATTGTTCAGCCTTTTCACATTATCCTTCCTAAATGCTGTATTCCCACTTTGCCTCATCCCCTCAGCCTGCCGAATTCAAGCACGTCCAGTAATCCCCTGACAGGCTCTAAAGAATGGCTTCTGTGGCTCTGAGAGCCATATGAATATTAAATCCACAAATGCCATTATGGCAGTATTGGATTATGTGGCAAAGTTTTTTTTTTAATCACATCCCAGTATATAAATGGAGCTCAACAAAGCAGCTCAGTGAATCTTGTAGACTGTATAGTGTGCTTGATGTTTAGGGCAAAATTGTGGTGTTCTTGGCTTTAATTATGGTTTGTCCAGGTGCTTGCTTATCTGTTATGAGTGTGACAGTATCTATAAGACCTTGAACTCTTGGACTGCATGTGCGTGTGAGTGTGTGTGTGTGTGTGTGTGTGTGTGTGTGTGTGTGTGTGTGTGCGTGCACGCATGATTGCTGGGACAATTGTGCTACAAACAGTTACGAAATATGTCTGAGTATTCATATAAAGAGCACATGAACCCGATAGCAGTGCTAGACAGACAGGGAAGTAAAGTTTGAATGTTCTGCTTTTGCTAAACAAACCAAAAGCGGAAGCCTCACTGGCTGACGACAGTTTTGGCGGATGCAAATATCCAGATGTGATCAAAGGCTTACCATTCACACGCAGGACTGTTTCCACAGTGGTCCTGAAAGCATTGCTAACACTGATGGGTGAAGAGTTCAAATGCAGAACTACTGTTCTTTCACCTAGACCAGTGCTATGCTTTGTTACTTCTAGTTTCTGCTATTGTTGGAACCAATAGTAAATAGTAAACTAAAATCTTCATACAGTGCAAACGACAGTTAGGGGTTTTATGATATTAGTCTTTCTGTGTATTTTTAATTTAAAGTGTACTGTAGATGTACGTGTTTTCGAAAGGCAGGAAGTGGCGTGAGTTCAGCTGTAGCAGGTCGGCGTGTGTGAAAGGAAAGCAGTTCCCTGTGGACTTTTTTTTTTTTTTTTTCCTTCCCACCCCATGTTCTTCCCTCCTCCCACTCTTTCAACTCTGTTCTTTATCTTCAGGGAGTTTTGTGCAGTTCAGGCTCACCTAAAGTTATGTAATCAGTTACTTAAGGTTGAGACATAAAAATTATTAAGCATGTGTCATAGAATCCTTCTTATTTAACATTTCCTTTCTGATACTTGAATCATTTGAATTCACAAAAAGCAGAATAATGCAGACCCTTTTCTCAAGTCTCATTTCGTTCCTGCAGAAATCCTCTTGACATTTTTGCTCTGTCCCTATGTATTGCAAGATAGGTTGGAGCAAAAATGTGGATTGCGGTCATGATCGTTATCATTCCAATGAACATTTTATTTCTGGTTTTGTTCGTTGTGTGCAACCACTAAAGTTCAAGCTTGAAGAACGGTCTTGGAGCTGAAATTGCTTCCTAGTTGTTGATACTTATATAACTTCTGACTGATGACAGAACTAACCTGTGCTCAAGTAAACAAACATTACTCACCATCGCCCTCCATAGGTGTTGTAGCACCAGGCAGAAGATTTACTTTGTTTTTATAAGATCCATAACAAGTCTCAATAAATGTGTTTATGCTTTCTTGTGTTGCATTTTCCTGAACACAACAGATGCACACCTATGTCACATGTGGAAAATATGACTATGGTTGGTTCAAATTATTGCAATGGGACGTTCGGGTAATAGTTGTGGAAGACCTGGAACCACTGAGCCAAATCATCATTAGCAGTAGTTTAGCTAACAGTTAGTCTCAGTGTGTGATTGGATTGAAGTTGCAAGATCTAAAATATATGTAAACCGATGGTGGTTCATTTCTTTAACCCCCTTTTGTAATACTTTTGATTTTCTTATGAAAATGGACAGATTTGAGAGTTGTTTAGCTGTTTCCTGATAATGGAAAAAAATAAAGGATAGATTTGCCTTTGCAGCAGAGTAAGCCAGTTTCTACTTGAAGGAAAAATCAGTCTCCGTATTAAAGAGAAATCTACTTTCTGTGTTAATGTATTAGGTCAACTCCAGAATAAGTTCAGGTGTCTAATGTTATGTTATTTTAGATTGAAACCCCGGGCCTCATTATTAATACAGTAGTTTTAATTCCCAGTCCTGGGAACCCCATGCAGAGCACATTTTGTGTGTTCCTTGCTCAAATACACCTGGTTCAGTTCAACAGGTAATTGCTAAGCACCTTCAAAAGCTCATTCAGGTGAGCACGGAAAAACACAGAAATGTGCACCGCATGGGGTTCCTAGGGTCGGCATTGAGAACCAGCTGTATAATTGAAAAGGCAAAGAGCAGGAGCTGTTAACGATTCTGTTTGCTTTTTTGCAGTGCCTAGAATAAGTTTCACTTCACACCGGGAGGCAAAACAACCCGGATGTGGTTTACTGACGAACGTGTTGTTGCACTCTGCACTACTGCAGGAAGTGGCTAGTAGGAGGCGGAGGAACTGCTGTTGCAGGAGGGCCTTGTGGCGTGGCCTGATAACAAAAGCACATTTAGTTCACCTAAATAAAATTGCATAATTGATGGAAGACGTGTGCAGAAAATGCCAGATTGGATATAAGGCTTTGGGGGGAGGGGTGGATTCTGATCCAATACATCAACAAATCTATCTTAAATAGCCCATGCTTGTTAGCTGTCTAGTTCATGTGGTTTAGTGGAACGATATACTGGTTTCGGTTTCACATGTTGGGTGACGTACTTCTATTAAAAACAGCTTGTTTTGAAGCTCAGTGGTTGTTGAATTGAGTTCTGTATTGGCTGGTACTCAAGGTTTCAGTATCCATATCAGTTAGGGATGTGCATTCTGAATGACTTTTGATATTCAACTATTCATGAGAGTTAATTCACCGATACATTCTGGATAATGTACTTTTTAGATGATGACAGAGCCTCGCTGTTTGTGCCTTTCAGTTGCATTCTTAACAAAGCATCTATGACAACATCCCGTGATGAAACATAACAAATAACCGAATAGTGATTTCAGTGTACGAATACTAGCACCTTAAATGTTTTTTATTTATGCAAAGTCAGCAGTTATGTGATGACATCATAACTAAAACAGAGGAAAGGAACTCTTCACAACAAGTGACTATAAAAATCTAACTGTAAAAATGAGTGACAAAGTGAAACTCCTCGGATCACTTGAGCATGACCTGCTCAACAAGCCCTAGATTGCATTGCTAGCCACCCTAGGCACGCTTTCCGAAACGCACGTCCGCAGTGGAAGTCTGGCAAGCCAGAGAAATTTAGTGCCCTAACTGAGCAAAAATGAGAGTAACAGACTTCAGATTTAAGATTATATGGTGTTATGCCACTTCAGGCTTATTGTAGACTTTGGGAAACTGGAGATAACGCTCAGTATCTGATCTTTTTGAAACTCTGTAGATCAGTGGAGAAATGTTAGAACAGCCAAACTCCACAGGTCAAAAGAGCGTGACATGCCCTTTCCAGTGTGCCTTGCAAGCTTTTCAGGAAACCAGAGATGATCTACTGATGACCCTGAAATCATTAGTCTCCTCACCTGTTGTCCATCCTTTTTAGTGTCATGATCACGTGCCGCCATGTCAGCTAGTTGACAAGTAAGTGTAACCCTTAATACAGTGCCATCTCTTCTTAAAACCAAATCATACTTCCGGTTCGCCCTATGACCATATGACCGGATAAAATACCGAGGCAGGGCTACAGTTCTAGGACTGCAGTCCAGTTTAAAGCCTAGTGTGTACGGAAGCAGACCTTTACACGCGACTGTAAACAACAGTTCCACTTCAGTATTTGATCTGGTAAAAGCAGAAGTGTAACTGTCTTTTTTTTTTTTTTTTTTTTTCCCTGTTGGGATGTGGTGAAAGAATCACTTTCACACCAGACATGGCCCTAAAAGGACCTCGGATCAGTCGGGGTTTATGTTTCGCTACAGTGCTCCCTGGCTAGCGTCTCACTGTGCTGGGAAAAGAGCTGCGGGATCAGGGTCAGGTGAGGTCATGCACAGCAGAACCTCTGAGCGCCAGCCAGCCAGCCACCCACCCACCCACCACAGCAGCCTTTCAGCAGCTGCAACCAGCATGTTTATCAGCCGAGCAGGGGGGAGGCCCGCTTCTGTCTCGATTGAGCACTTATTGTGCCATGCGCTTAATCAAGCTGCCTTTTAACGACCTTCTACAAAAGGAGCTCATGGGCTATTAAACACAATCGCTTCTCAATGAGTTAATACTGTTTGTGCTGCTGGCAAGAAAGCAGGACATGCATATGGTTTAATGTGTTGTGCAGCGTAATGGTACAAGTTTATTCTTGTCTACAACTTACAGGATTTTTACTGATTTTCCTGTTAAAATAGTCCCGACTCGCAGGTTTTGGAAGGTGGAGTGGCTGTGCTGACTTTTCACTTAAACTAGAAGTCAGTTAGCAGGAGGTGCAGCAGCTGCCCATTGACCTCTGTTAGTCTGTATGTGTCTTTAATTCTGTATCATTTACAAGGTGAGTAAACAGTG
>CM067481.1:29772757-29794718 GCA_034552555.1 Semaprochilodus insignis | reverse complement strand
TCTCTCTCTCTCTCTCTCTCTCTCTCTCTCTCTCTCTCTCTGTCTCTGTCTCTGTCTGCCACTTTCTCTTCTCGCTCTCCAGTTTTTTGTTTTTACTTATTCTCTCGGTCTTCTTCTGTCTGTCTCTCTTTCTGTCTCTCTATCTTTCTTTCTTTTCTGTTGTCTGTCCTCTTGAGAGTCATTTGAGACCTGTTGTATCATGATGGGTGTCTGTGTCACTGAATCTGTGGCGTGTTTGCGTTTCCTGAACACACAAACATATTTATGCTCCAAATCTCTCTCAGCAGGCTGTTCCAGCATCCCACACATCCAAATCCTTTTGTTATGTAAAAGCTTGTGAATTTAACAGACAGAGCATGTATTATAGGTGGAGTAAACAGTGCAGGCTTTACTGTGGAGCAGAGAGATACACCCCCTCCCTTTCAGCCACTCTCTATCAAGTAAGGACAAATCCCCCCCCCCCATTCTAGGATTTGGGTGGGGGGTGGGGGCAAAAAAACAAATGCACACAAACACTGGCAATTGACAATGATGCTCAGTAAGAAAACATATTTCCTAAAGCCAGTCAGTGTTGTGCTATCTGTGGAGTAGGCCTTAATCCAAGCCTGCAGGGCGGCGTTTGGCCCCGCTAAGCTGTTGGAGACTGAGGTGATCAGTATAATGTGATCAGCTTTAGCCCGTAGCTGTTTGTAATGAGGGATAATTAGAATTTCAGTTTGCTCTAAATCCTCCTCTTTTGCTCTCGGTGTTGTGGACAGATGGAAGAAGAGCCTGCTGGGGCACTGTCATTATTTCCTCTGGCTAATGATTTACCTGCTGCCCGTGTCTCTACCTAGTAGCGTTTGCCATGTGAATTAAATAATACAGTAGCACAACAGAACAGAGGAGCGAAAACAAAAGTACGCCAGTTTGTGCACTGATGTTTCAATGTGTGGAATCACTTATTTAATTAGTGAATAATAAATAATCTATAAATTGTCTTATTTTATTCAGTATTTTTTATTCTTAAGACACACAGACGTGCACACACACACAGTCGAATGTCCTTGTATCTACTCATTGTCCATTTACTCCATTTACTATACAGGAGCACTTTGTAGTTCCACAGTTACAGACTGCCGTCCATGTGATTCTCTGTGTACTTTGTTACCCTGTTCTTCAATGGTCAGGACCCCCACAGGACCACCACAGAGCAGGTATTATGTGGGTGGTGGATCATTCTCAGAACTGCAGTGACAGTGATGTGGTGGTGGTGGTGGTGTTAGTGCGTGTCATGCTAGTACAAGTCTATCAGACACAGCAGTTTGTGCTGGTCATTCTGTAGTCTGCTATCAGTGGTCACAGGGCATTGTTAGCTGGGTGTTTATGGTTGGTGAACTATTCTTAGTGCAGCAGCGACAATAACATAAATAGGAATAATAGTAATAATGTGTTAGTGTGTCCATTTAACCATTTCCAAACAACTCCTTCCCTTATTATCCGACACCTGTTTTCTGTAATCAATAATCCTATATATTAGTGTAATGGAAGTTAATAAAACACACACACACACACACACACACACACACACACACACACACACACACACACACACACACACAAACAAACAAACACAAACACAGAGAGAGAGAGAGAGAGAGAGAGACACACCAACCACTATATGCATAGATTTGCTAATGCACAAGTTTTGCACTTACACTGCTTGTTGAAGTTGGCATGGAAAAGCCTAACAGTGAAAAACACTATACAGTGGTTACAGTGGTCATGGCACATGAACCGTTGGCCACAAATGTTTTGTAAACTACTGATTAAATATTGATACTGTGTTTTTGATAATCGATACAATATACAAAACATAATACTGCGATATTCAATATTTTCCTTTTTTTATTTTTATTTTTTAAACCACTTCTACTAGTCGGACACCTTTAGTGCACTATGATATAATGGAACTGAACTCCTATGACAATAATACTCAAGTTATGTCACGTGAATAAATTGATGCACGTGATTATATTGGTTTGTACAACACATTTGAGTGGTATTGGAGATGTACACCATATCAGGGTCTATATGTCTTATAAATGGCGGTGTTTCTCAACTCTGGTCCTGGAGGGACACTGCCCTGTACATTTCAGTGCGTTCCCTGCTCCTGACACACCTGATTTAACTTATCAGCTCATAAACCAGCCCTTTCAGAGCTGCGGGGGGGGCAGATTGTTAAAGCATGGAGTCCACTGAAGGCAGGGCAGGGTGCCTCAAGGACCAGGGTCAAGAAGAAACGATAGATGGTATTTTTGTGTCCATTTATTGTGGAGATAAACGTCTAAAGATGAATTTCTGTCTTTCCATCTTGTTTCAAGAGAAGGCGGTTCAGGACAGACTGGTTTATTGAGGATTTTGGAATGTTGGTGGCAAAACAAGATGCCCCACAGACGCATCTTTATTTGTTTACCTCTTCCAGTCAGCCCATCCCAATTAGCATGCGAGCCATTCACAGCTCATTATTATAATTTATTTTATTTCTTTATTTTTCCCCCAACAGACACTGATTTTAGATGTGGTGAAGGGCCTTCTCAGCCTGTTCAGGCATGTGTAGTTCCTAAATTTGTCCTTTTCCGCAGTTCTGCAATTCTTCTCGTGTTGTTTCCCCCGTCTGTCCTTTCAGTTCAGTGATTCTTGGAATGTGACAACAAAGAAACTAGCTAGGGCTTCAAGATCCTGTTTTATGAAACCTTTAGCACATTTGTGACGTGTTCTGGGTTTCTGGGTGTGCTTCGACCTTGATCAGTGTACTCTTAATTATGGCTGTGGTTATGGCATTAGTACGTCAACCACAAACACAGCTAAGCTGCTGCTCTGTCAGTTGTTGGAGCTTTTTGACCTTTGTTCATTGAGAACATTATTAGAGTGGTATCAGGAGGTCAAGTGGCTCAAAGAAATACCCACCTAACCTAATCTCTGTCTGCTACGTCTAAAGCATAAGGTGAATTTTCCATTTCCAATAATTTTCATATTTCCCGGTCCCTGATAAACTATAGGGCAGAAATGGATTTCACAGCGTGAATGGATTTCCCACTGTAGGTCAACACCTGAGGGGGGGAACCGTTACCGTGTGTAACAGGACAATAAATCCTATTGTTATCGTTATCGCGATATGAGTTTCCCTGATAAACACATTGTTAGAGCCATCATCCTGCTAGCCTGCTGGGCTACTGAAGCTTCCCACATTATGCCTGCCTAAGTCCTTCAAAATAAGAGTCCTGGGCCAACAAAGAACACAGTCCCTAGCACATTATTTTAGCCATGTTATTTTCAAAGCAATTTATCGCTTCTTTTATCGTCATTGTGATATTCGGCAGCTTCATCATACATCACACTTTGTCAATATTGCGCAGTCCTAGTGTGTAACCACGTTTTCTAGAGGTTCATAGTGATGCCAGTAGAGAGATTTTTTTTTTTTTAAACAAATTTTAAGAGCAAATTTAAGTAAAAGGAACAGTAAAAAGAGTTACATGCCATTGCCTTGACTTGTGGTATTTATAAATTAGGCGTCATTTTATTAATAGTGGCGGGGAGGTTTTTAAAAGACGTTTTATGACTCATCGACGCTTCATTCAAAGTAATTTCTTCTTATAGCTGTGATAAAGAAAAAGAGTAAGCCAGCACATTTCTACCACCTGATTTTTTATTTATTTATTTAATTAATTCATTTTTTTTAAAGCTCTGTATAATAGAGCCTGGGAGAGTGTAAAATATTACATTGGTCATAATTGCAGAGTCCTTATTATCAGTAGTAGTACTAGTAAGTCTAAAGCTGAAATAACGATGGGCTGGGCTAATGGAGTTGTTCACAAGCATAGATTGCAATAAGGTCCACATTTATGCTCTATCCCTATGTGTGCTGGAAGTTAGGTTGAAGCAAAACATGGACTAGTGGCCATTGACCAAATCCCTAATGTAATGTTTCATGTATGCGGGTTTCTGCTTGTTGGGAACTGATACGTTATCTCCTCTGTCCCTGTAGGCTGCTCCAGACCCTCAACTGTACAGCATGGCCATGGGAACCTTACAGAGACCAACCGAGGCTTCCTACCCATCGGCACAGTGCTGCAGTACAGCTGTGATTCAGGATACACCCTGAGCGGAGAGGGCATCATCACGTGCATTGCTCCGGGCCACTGGTCTCCCAACCCTCCGCGCTGCCTCAGGAATGATGGTGAGTTAGGTATGTTTGTCAGGTTTGAGATGGTTGGGGATATTGGCCATTTGCCTCGTTTTTACAAACTGTTTTCTGCCAATGACCACTTCCTGGTCTGATGTTTTTACATGCACTACACCTCTTCTGTTCACTGCTTTTTGGGCCAAACAATATTAATTTATTAATTAGGCATTAGCTACCCTGAGTCACTACACTTAAAAATGGAACATTCTCTGTTTGTCTAGTTTGTCGCCCCCCCAGCGAGCCGGAGAATGGGGGCTATATGTGCCACCCTACGCCCTGTCCCAAGCTGATTGAAGGGACAGTGATAGAGTATTTCTGTGACGAGGGCTATACCCTGAAAGGCTACAGGTACCACACCTGCGAGAACGGGGACTGGGGCTCAGCCACGCCTGTCATCTGTCACCTTGGACAAGGTAGAGTATACTGCAGTGCCCTTTGGTCATTGGGTGTCACGGCTGAAAAGTGCAGTGTTCTTGAACGATTATGTGAGACATATTGGGTCACCCCCAGAAGCAAGTGCTTATAGGAGAGCATTCACTTAGTAGCCATCTTTGCAACAGCCCAGGGCAGTTATGTCCAACCGTGCAAGGCCAGACTCCTATCACTGTAAATGGGTAGACACCAAAATACTTAGAACTGAATATCAGATAATTTAAAGAACATATTTGAAATAACTGATCAAATCTGACAGAAAGCTCATAGTTCGTAGCGTTTGGCTTAAAACAAACAGGTGAATTTTTTTGGCTACTGCATTTGCATAGCTCTCCACAATGAGAGAGAGGTTTTCCTGATAGGGCCACAATATTGTCAGCCCTTCTCTGCTGGTCCTGTTTCTTGAAGGGCTGGACTGTCTCTGTAAATGAACACTATGTTAAGTTGCAGGCTTTAGCGACCGGTTTCCTTATTTATTACGTCTCTTGTTTTGATGATTAGACAAATCTGTATTGCTGTAGTACACAGTGTTAAAAGTACTGTTTGCCGTTTTGCTACAATGCTTCAGGAAAACGAAATGATCATTATTTTGGTTAATTCATTGTTGATTCATATTATTTGGTGAATAATGCTGCACTTTTTTGCAGTTTATTTTGCCTGGTTTCCAGCACCGTGGGTTTAAATTATAGTGTTTAAAGTGTTGACACCTTGGGGAACTGTGTAAAAAAAAAAAAGCCCTGTAAGTTCTGTATGATTAACCAATATAGATGTCAATTACGTACAAGTTCACATTTGTACCTAAAACTCAAGTCCTTATGTTATTTCTAATCAGGCATGCTGGAATACACAGCTAAATCAGCAAGAGCTGTCTGTGTGTATTTGCTTGTGACAGGCACTGTATGTGCTGATTGTGGCTTCCTGTGATTTTCTCCAGACACATATGTCTCTTAAGCTGCTGTGCATGTTATTCGTAGGTAAGGAGGAGCGCTCTCCCCTGGGTATGCCGGCTCTCTCTATCGTGGGCTCCACTGCCAGTTCAGTGTTCATCATCCTCCTGCTGGTGGTCCTCTTTGTCCTGCTGCAACCCAAACTCAAGTCCTTCCACCACAACAGGTCAGACACTGTGCACCCTTTACAGAGCACATTCTCAGCATGTGTTTTCCCAGTTCACATTCAAGTGTCTGAACTCCACCATTTATGCATATTAAATAAGAAGTCATCTTCAGTTTCATAGAATCATGTGTCTCATATGTGCGCCCCACACATTTGTGCCTTTTAACCATCAGACACTGCTGCGAATTGGAAGCCATTACAATTATTCATGTGCTGGTCGATGGCTTGTTTCGCACACAAGGCCCTGACAGTGGCCTCCTCTAATGCTGCTGACCAAGTCAGGCAGTATGAGAGAAAGCACAACAATCAGTCTAATGTTTCTGCAAAAGACTAGCCAGTCCTGTATGTCTGCTGCCTCATAAACAAACAGGCTACTTCCAATACAACAAACTAGACACTGGGAGGTGATTGAGGGTCTGCCGCATTTAATATCAGTTAAAACATGCCTGAAACATACATTAGCACGGTTTGTGCTGTTTGTATTAGTATCTGTTTGTGCTTGTGGCATACCAGTATAACAGTTATGGCAAAACTCATGCCTGAGGTATTCCAGATGAATAGCCCACTACTACTACAGGTCGTCAGGAGACCCAACTATACAGCCAGTAGTTAGATCCGTGGTTCAGTGGTTCAGTGTTTTCTCTGGTTTAAAACCATCTTCATCTCAGGAACGGCTGGCTGTCTAATGAGCTGCGTCAGATGTGTTGGAGCCAAAAAAAAAAACGAATTATGCATGGAGCACTCCAGCACTTGGGAATAGCCGATGTAGGTTTGTTTTCATGCTCGTTCCAGAGGAGATAAGGTCGCCCACAGAATCGATTCTATGTTCATTTTGGGAGGTTATATTTTCCCAAAGAAAACCATTTTAGATGCTTAAGTGATCATCAAGTAGATGTATATTGGTAGAATATTGAGATATATGTATTTTGATATGTTTTTTGGTAGAATAAGGAGGGTGTATTACTCTAAAATATCCCTTCACCTAGGAAGTATTTAAAGCATCTACAGTCCAAAATTGTAAAAACATGAACAAACAATTAATTCCCATGGCATCACATTCTGATGTCTGCTCTTTCGACAACAGACTAGATGAACGTGAGTCATGCTGCAACTCTCTACACAGGAAGAGTGTTATCTGTATTTATTTGGGACATGCTGGTATGAAGGTAATGATAAATCTGATACCTTGAGAAGAACTTTATCCAGTACACCAGTTGAGCCAGTATGCCGTCCACTGCTATCCTTGATGAACAGTGTTTTTGCTAGGTGTGTGGCACCACCACCTGCAAAATCGTTGTACATCTACAGAGGGAAAAAAAATCTTCTACAGAGGATAAAAAATTAATATAAATAAAGAAGAACAACAGGAAGTAACACTTGCAAGTTTACATGATGTGAACCCCAGATAACTGTTTTCTGGGTAGACCAGAGAATTTTAGTTTTTCTAGGCTCAATTCAGGTTGAGTAAGGTTTAATACATGATCAAATAAAAAACCTAAAGTGTGAAAACACTCCCAAAAGTAGTAGTAGTAGTAGTAGTAGTAGTAGTAGTAGTAGTAGTAGTAGGTTGTGGTGCAGCTCCCCCTAACTCGTTTGCCCTTTCTCTCATCAGACGAGACCAGGGTGTGTCTGGCCAGCCTCCCTCCATTGTGGTAGAAGGTGTGCAGGTGTCTCTGCCTTCCTATGAAGAGGCTGTGTACGGCAGCTCTGGAACAGCCGCACCTCCTCAGGAGTCCCGTGTGCAGATTGTACTCTCTGAGGGTCCACAGCTGGAGGCCCCTGAAGCAACACTGGATCAGTCCCGGGCTGGGTACAGTCTGCCCTCCACGTCCTCTTCCGCGTGCTCCCACCATGCCGAGACTGTGCTCGTTCACCAGGTGCCCTCCTCCTCCTTTTCCTTCCCACCATCCTGGGCTGCTGAGCAGCCCGGGGCCGCAGCAGCTGCAGCCCGCAGGCCGAGCGACGGAAGCAGCGATCACAGCGACCACAGCCTGCTCTCCCTCACATCCACCGAGGACTATGGCGATGGTAAACATGTTTTAAAGGAACATTTTGGTATAGAATGTAATTTTTACACCTACCCCACCCCTGTAAAGGTGATGTCTAATAAGTAATTTTAGTTTACACTGGGTCTAAAAAGTTAGAGAGGTAGAGATATACTTGCTGTGAGAGACAACCAGCTACGTTATGAATTTAAGTGTTGACATACTTGCCTATATGCTACGCGTGTTACTAGAGGCTGCCTCTAGAGGGCAAACCATTCCTTTTGTTCATTTTCCACCATGCACAGACATAATGGTGGCAAGAACCCATACGGATGCGTTAATTGCGGAAATGCTCATGCAGTTTTTCTTCAGACCTTTCTGCCATTTTGATGCTGCCGAGTGCCTGTACTGCCCCTAGTGTTTGTGTGAACTGCACCTTGAATACGTGTAGCCAGGCAGCCATCACGCGTACGTGAACACGTAGTTAAGAGCAAGTACATCTCTACCCTAACAAGTAATGGAACCTTATACTGCCACCAGTTCGCATTGTGCAAACTCATCTGCATCCCTAAGTCATCACACTCTTCTGGCAGGTTTGAGCATCTCAGATAGACTTGTTTACATGGTTTCTAACACTGTTTTCTATTTTAAAAAATGGACAAACGTATGGCCAAAAGTTCAGGCTTCATCGTGCCATTTTGTATTTGGCTTTGAGCAGTATTAGAAATTTGAAGTTACTTTAGTTGATGTAAATTGGAAATCACAACATATTTTTCCTTCCATACCGTGGGACGCAGAGGAATGTCAGATATTTGGTTCATTTTATTGATGACACTTTATTGCCTCCTGTAGATGCTTTCTAGATGCTTATCTTGTATTCAGCTTGGTTTGAACTAAGCATCTTATTACTTTTTCTAATGCTAATCCGGGTCCTAACACAAACTCTGACTGTAACCTTAACCTACCCCTCATCCTGGTCCTAGACCTAACCTAGGTACAAAACCTAACCCTGGTCCTTATCCTAATACTGTCAAGAGTCAACTGAGTTTCACCAGTTAAGTGTATTATTAATTTGAACATCTGTAGTGTGACTGTGTTATTTTACCATTCCAGCTGGAAGATGGAGAGAAGTCACCACATTCAAAAAAGATTAGCAGAAAAACAAGAATTTTGTCTTTTTTATGATACAGATGTAGTCTGTAAATTTGTGCCAGCTTTTAGTAGCTATTAATGTTGTTGTTTTTTTTCCCCTTTTGTCTAACAGATATACCATTGCTGAAGGAGGCCTGAGAGCGCATGCAGCGTCCTCTCCTCTGTGGATGATGACCAGGACTGTGGCTCTTTAAGCTTTTTACCAAACCCTTCCCCCACTGCTGCCCTACAGAATGCAGGAATAACCAAATGCCTGTCCATTGCCCTTTGACTGTACACTCTCCGGCCCTTGCTATTTGAACTGTGATGTACCGGTCATCCCATGAGGTGCCCAGATATGCTCCCTCACATTGTTGCACAGATGCTACATAAAACATAGGATTATGTATAATGCATACATACTATGAGCTGAATAACATAACTCAGTCGTAACCACACCTTGTCCAGGTGGTGTACTAATAAGCAGTTGCACTCACAAAGGCTTACCTTGTCACAGTCATAAGGAATTGCTAATTACGAATGCATTAAATTTCTATGCTATGTAAGAGGTGGTAAATGGAGCTTTGTTCCATTACTGACTGTGACCTCTTACGAGGGGGTTTGTTTGGCAAAGATATGCTAGATCTGACCCTTATAGTTTTTAAAAATGCTGCATGTTATTTACATCTTTATTTTTCATCCCCCACCCACCCCCACCCTTCTTCGCACCACAAAACGACGCATGACAACATACGTCATCTCCACACTCAACGGAACAGTAAGACAGGGATTAACTGGTTTACATAGTACTGTATTCCTAAACACGCTTGCCTTTTTGATTTAGCTTCACTCTACCGGTCGGACTGTTGTTGAAGAGGGCTCTGAAGTGGCTAGTCTTTATTTCCATTTTCCTTTCAGTTCAGCCGAGGACATTTATTTTTACTGTTTATTTTTTTTCTTTTCCCAGACTGGGTGTCATCAAACCAAGATGTCATTTGTTTGTTTGCTTTTATGTGTTGTTTGATTGTTTCTGTCCGCCTTTTGGGAGATAAACATGACGGCACTTTTATAATACTCAGTCTAGCAAAACTTAAATCTTCTGTACCCAGAATCCTGAAGACAAACACATAGAACAAGCTACAACTGCATTACAAATGATCATCTTTCGCTTTGTCTTGCAGATAGGTTGGTGATCCCACCCCCATACAGTACACTGTAAATCCAAATGTTTTTTAATTGTCATGTTAACCCCCATTATTACAGAAGAGAGGAAATACCCATTAACCCTACAGTTTAGTCCACAACTAGGAATCATCCGTGTCCGGAACTCTCTGAGCGGACTGGAACTGCTCAGCCAAACATTACGACAGGTGTTAAAACCGTTCATTGAAGGCCTAAACGACGAATTGCTTTTATATCGTAATTGCAATTTGAGTGCAGTTTTTAAATCAGTAGAGATACAGTCTTAAGTTTGATGCTTCCTCTAGACTGGTAGAAACTGAAGAGAAAGGAAGGCGATGTATTGTCCTCTATTGTTTGGAATATGAATTTGACAGATCAGGTCTTCTTTAAAAATTGCTCCTTTTAGACGACAAAATTCTTGTTTTCTTGTAACCGGTCATCATAATTGAGTGTGAAACATGTTCACTGTGCAGCAGGTGTAATGTAATATTAACCAGTGATAATAAGACCTTCCAACACCCCTACCAGCTCTCAGCTAATTCAGAGACCCTCACTGATGCCGTTTCACTGGGAAAATACGCTAGGGTTTCCAATTGTTGATGACTTTACACCCAGACCTTTGAGTTTACAGTGTAGTGCGTTCAAGCACCTCCTGGAACTTGCTTGTAATTCACTCGCATTTAGCAGGATGAAACCGCTCCACAGGGGGGCACCATTATGATGCTTCATAAAAGCAGTGCTTCACACCAGTAACACTGTGTCAGTATGTTTCTTTGTGACCATTGACCCACGCCATGTGAGGGATTACCATATGGATGATGAACAAAACTGAAATCATGGATCCTAACATGTTTTCGTGAGAATGGGCAACAGTTTGTGTGAAGTGTGAGTGAACATCCTCAAGTCTCTTGGCTTCTTTTTTTTTAAATACACATTTGCTGTTCTTTGTCAAAGCGTCTGACTGGAGACAAGACGGAGCTGACGCCTTAAAACTTTTCATACATGGCATTTCATAATTTTGTAATCATGTTTCTTCCGTCTCACGTTCTTCGCAGTATTGATAATGTCTTCAGTTCCCTTATGGCCTTACATTTTATTTTCTATGCATAGACACTGTTTTGTGGATTTTCATAGGTGTGGGGTTTCTATCTCTTTGTTTTCATGGGACATGATGACAAGAATGTCCATTCTTTCTCCCGTAAAGCTTTTTTTTTTTTTTTGTGACTGTAATATCTGTAATATCTACATCACAGCAGCTACTTTCTCATTTCTGTTCTTGCAACTGCTATACTTTCATGAAGAGAAATCCTCGTTTTGTTCTTCGGCACCATTGAATGGTGTTTGCCATCTCACTTTCCCCTTTTCAGCTGTTTTGTTTTTCTCCTCTGTACATTGCAGTGGGTGTGAAGATAGTATTTTAATATTTGTATAAAGTTTAATTTAATTCTACAGTGTGTGTATATAACTATTTCTAATTAAAGCTTTCTTTTGAAGTGCCCTGGTTGCCTTGCCTGATATTTTGGCCACATCATGGATGCATGCTACCCTAGTATTACACAGTTAATCATTTAAAACTGGAATGGATCACATTTTTGTGGCGTGGTGTTTACCAAATAAAACGGGGAAAATCTGGCGCCTTTGTGTCATCTAGTGGCTACTGCTGGTACTTATGTGTTCTGGCTGTTTAGGCTATCAAGAAATAAGAATCTCTTTTCCTGGCCAGTCCATACCATCATTGCTTATAAGATTTGCACATACATGATGCTGCTCAGCACAAAATCCCAGAATATCAGTGTGCCTGAAACACCTGCAGCTGCCAACCCACTCATGCCCAAATACATTTAATATTATAGAAAATGATGCACATTAATATTTACAGTGGCGCATTGCTGCCAAAAAAAAAAACCTTCAGCATCTCAGTATTAAGAGAGCATACGGTGTAAAAATGACAATAGGATAATTACAAAAAAGTATTGTGTTATGAGAAAATACAGTACAAAACTAAACAACATATTTACCAGAAACAGCTTGTCATTATACAAAATGTTGCAAAATAAAATTTTACAATATTCTTAGCTTAAATCACAGTGAAATTGTAAGCACAGCTGCTGACAATTTCATTTTTACTACATATTTTCTCAATCATGAGATAACGACATGCTAAAGGGTTGTTTCTTATTATGCTTGGCAGCAATGAATAACTATAGATATTCTTATTAGGCTATAGTGATGACTTTTTGCATAGATGTAATTTAGATGGACGTTTAACAGGACCATTTCAATATTCTTATTGTTTTTGGTGCTTTTTTATTATTAAATGTATTTTTTATAATACTTCTAATAATTCACTAAACAAATTTGGATTTATTAGTATGTCTTCAAATGTTTTGGAACCCTTTTTGGTGCTATATGGAAACATTTTCAAAAAGGTTCTACATAGAGACTATCTTGTATATGCTTCTATCAGTCTGAGCCGTTTAAGCATGCCAATTGTTCTTGAGTGCTCATGGTACTTTGTAGAATTGTTGTCTTTACTTTTTTATTAAAAGATTCACAATTTAAAAATAGCAGACCACTTGTTGGTGCTATATGGAAACAGTTTTTAAAAAAAGGTTCTATACAGACCCATATACAACCCATTCTCCATCAGTCTGAAGAACCATGAGTTTTACACAGAACAATTTCGTGCTGGAGAACGTGTTGTTTGTGTTAAATGTGTTACATATTGTATATGGAAACATGTACAGCACTTTCTCCATCAATCTGAAGAAACATCTGACCATGCAAAGAACCACTTAAGCATGCAAATGGTTTTATACAGAACCCACAATTCAAAATAGAACCATGGCCTTTATTAAAGAACCCTTAAAGAACCAACTTTTTTAAGAGTGAAGATCCGAAAAGGGTTTTTTTCTGCTGTTACAAGCGTGACTTCTACATCGAAATCTGAAGAAACGTTTCACCATACAAATAACAATTGAAGCACACGAATAGTTCCATCCTGCTCATGGTTCTGAACAGAACCACTGCCTTTACTAAAGAACTGTTGAAGAAGCTTTTTTCCCCTTTCAAATCTTTTTTTCAAATAGGCCCGAAGAATGCTTGTTTGTTTGTTAGTTAAGTTATTTAGCTAGTAAGGTCGCTGGTTGGTTAGTTAGGTTGTAAACTGGTTAGTTAGTTGACTGGTTTGTTGTTTAGTTTGCTTCTACATTAATTAATCTGCTATCTAGTTAGCTGCTTAGCTAGGAGGCTAGATGGTTAGGTAGGTATCTAGTTAGGCAGGTAGTTAGCTAGCTAGTTGGAAATTAACTAGCTCTCTAAGCATTAGTAAGTTAGCTGGTTAGTTTGTTAGTTTAGCATTAAATTTGCAGGTTAGTTAGCAAGTTAGCCTATCATTAGCTAGTTGGCAAGCTGGTTCGATGGCTTGTTTGTTAACTTAGATTTTTAGACATTTGGAATACATTTTCTACTGAAACAATATATGTCCACGTATCTCAGTATGGGAATGTTGTAAAGGACGCTTTGCCTTTGTTTAAAATGTCTCTTGTCTTTACTTTGCACACATATCTGTATATTTATTAATGAACTCGTCAGTGTTTCTGTCCTCCAGTTACACCTTGTCATTAATCGCTAGAGGACACTCTCCACTGCTGCACACTGACGCCATTTTGTGAGACGTCGCTGAGTAGCAGCTGAGCACTGATATCGGCGTTAGTGGACCAGTGAAGGTAAGTTAAGCCGTTTATACGATGTTTTAGGACATTTATCGTGGAAATTATTTCATTTAAACGTCTTATTAGTGTAGTGTCGCTAATAATAAGACTTTATCAGTTGTACAATCGTTGGCTTTGTGCTGCGGCAGGCTAGCAGGCCCGCTAGCACTTCAGCTAGGGAGGTAAACGTGCTTCAGCCTGTTACCGACTCTTCCTTTTTTCATTTTCATGAAGCAGTTTTTGTTTTATTATGATCCAAGTTACGAAGACTATGGCTGTACGGCATGGGCGAGTCTTAGGTTGGCTGCTGCACCATTTAAGGTGGAACGGGATGTTCGAACTAGAAGCCAACCTGAGCTTCGTATATGGCCTGTTTGATATCGGCACGTTACTAATAATCGGATGTTTGTATTGTTTGTAACCCTGCAGGCCTCCTTACAACCTTACAACATGAGCGGCTGTCGTATTTTCATCGGCCGGTTGAACCCCTCCGCAAGGGAGAAGGATGTTGAGCGCTTCTTCAAGGGCTACGGGAGGATCCGAGACATCGACCTGAAAAGAGGGTTTGGATTTGTGGTGAGCTCCTTCTTCCACCTTTCATGATGGTAAAGCCGAATGCAGTGGTCACCTGAATCCAGGCCAGTTCAGGTCATGTAGGCGAGGATGATGGTCATTGCACTGCAGAGTGGGTATGAAGAGGGCGGTTTAAAGAGCCCATAGCCCACATTTCCTTTAGTTGTTTGTCCGCTTGTGGTACACTATATGGTCAAAAGTATGTGGACACCCTTTCTACATATTCAGTTCAAGTGTTTCAGCCCCGTCTATTACTAAGAGTTATGTATACAAATCATACACAGTCGAGTCACATTATGACCTAATGAGAGAATATCCAGAGTAACCGCCTTGTGCAGCATGGACAACAGCTAGATGGGCTGGGAGTGACTCAATAGGGTCCTGCTAGGTTGTCACAGGTACCTGGAGCCATGCTGACTGCAGTGCATCCCACAGGAGGATCCATAGTGCGAACATGACGATCGAAGTGGTCCCACAGATGCTCAGTTAGGTTCAGCTCTATTAGGGGGTCAGGGTAATACTTGGAAGTCCAGATCATACTCTTCCAGTCAGTGTCGGACATTTCTAGCCGCGTGGCATGTTGCATTGTCTTGCTGGAAGGTTCCATCCGCCCCAGGGAAGACAATCAGCATGTATGGGCGTACGTGATATGCAAGGATGGTTTTTATACCCAGATCGTTTGAGAGTGCATTCCACATGGATGAGTGGGCCCAGAGAATGCCACAAACGCATGACTTCCTTCATGAGCTATGCACTGCCGTCGTTGGAAGTGGTTATAATAATGTGGCTTGACAGTGTAGCTGTGTGTAGCCGTCCAGTCCCTGTAGGCAACCATTGACCGTGGAATGGGTCGTCCCATTGTGCTGGAACCAAAAGCAGTCATGATCCATGTTTGGCTACCCCATTCCAGTTATCCCTTATATCTCTGTGTATTGTGATTACACCAGTACAAGGTGGTACGGTGTAATGAAACACTATCAGGCTACATCTCCAGTACAGTATTACAGAAATAGATGAATAATAGTGCAGGGAACTCAAGACCGTATGTGCATGGACCGTAAATACTGAGATGTACATGAGCAGTAACTGTAGGTCAGAATATGGTTACAGGTGATGATACGAACAGTAGTTAGCATAAATATGTAGTACGGATGTAGTAAGTGTTTAGCGTGCATATTGGAAAAGCACAACGTGTTGAGGTAACCATGTGAGCAAATTGGTAAGTGTTGGTAAACAGCAGATGTATATTGAAAAGTGTATAGTGTACAGGTAGTAAGCATAGCAGGTCAATCTTCAGATCAATATTTAACGTTAAGTCTGGTACATGGATATCACCTCTGTTGTAACTGGTCACCCTATGTTGTGCCTCATTCATCGGGCAGTCTAGTCTGGAACACTCCCTGTAACTTTAGTGGGTAGGTAAAACGATTGTAGACTAAATAGGCCACAAAGAAATGAATTGCTGTATAAACTGGGAAGGAAATACAGTAGTATGTTTTATGATTATGAAAGTAAATCAAAGTACATCATTTCTAAGCAAGGAAATTGAGCCTAAATGTAATCTTTTAGGTGTGTTTGATGTCTGAAATTCTGTGGCTCTTCTTTAGCCTAGCACTGGAGTTATGAGCGTAATATAGTTGACAAAGGAATGGAAACTTAAGCACACCAATTTGTATTTCGAAAACAGCATGTCATGCGGTCTTGGATACCACATAAGCAAGCATATTTAAAGTTACTTAACAACTTGAGGGAAGTGTGTGATTTAGACATGCAGTTTGCACAATGGTAATTGATGGGTATAAGCTTTGTAGCTCCAGTGCAGAACTAAAAAAAAAAAAAAAAGCACACTTCAGACACCAAGCATATGTTGGCTGATAAATTAGGTTTTTTTTGCAGAAATCTTCATTTATGTCGCTGGACACCCCCTAAAGCGAGACGGGTAATTTGCATGGAATCTTTGTAGTCATTGTAAGTTAACCCAGGATGTTTCTACTCTTCTTTCTCCGACATGTAGGAGTTTGATGATCCAAGAGACGCAGAGGATGCAGTGTATGAGCTTGACGGGAAAGAGCTGTGCAACGAGAGGTGGATGTTGGCTACTTGCTTTCTTTTACGTCATATACTGGGATAAACCCAGTAAGCCCAATTAACCCAGTTAATGTCCTGGTAATCACTGCTGTTTGATTTATATGTAGGGTAACTATAGAACATGCCCGTGTCCGCTTGCGTGGAGGCAGGGGTCGGGGAGGCGGAGGACGCTTTCCGGAACGTTATGGCCGTGGCTCACAGGATAGCCGGAGGTAGACATTAACTGTCATTAAATCCTTTTTTTTCTTTCTTTTTTTCTTTCCTTTCTTTTCTTTTCTTTCTTTTTTTTGCCGGTATCAGGGCTGCAACAAACATCTGTAATAATATTATGAATATGATACATAATATGAATCACTGTGTTTTTATGAATCACTCAATTACCAAATAACTCTGAAGTTGCTATCAGCTCAGCTTTTGAATTTAGCTTAAGGTTATTTAGGCATTTGTTAACTAACAATGAAGAAAATAAAAATACCTTATTCAAAAATTCATTAAACGTATCGGTGACCTCCATGTTAAGACGACAGTTGTGTTTAAAATTGTGAACACTATTTGGGACATGAACAGGTTTGGTGTGAATAATAGTAATTTGCTTTTTATATTTTGTTCCCTTCAGGAATCCCCCTCCAATGCGCACTGAGAACCGCCTGATTGTAGAAAACCTTTCATCAAGAGTGAGCTGGCAGGTGAGCATCAGGTGCTTCAGTCTGTCAGGTGTTGGTGGCTGTGTATTTAAGAGTGGTAAAATTGAGCTGAATTTGTAATACTCATCTTTTCAGACATTGTGTAAATCATTTAAATTAAAGACAAATCAGTAAAGTCATAAGAGTTTACTTCAGATCTCCCAAAATCATATTTTTAAAAACATTCTAAGCTTTTTTTAAACAAATCTTTTATTAATTATTGAAACTAGTAGAGATGGAAAAAAAAAAGAGATCAAAAAACTAGACCATAGTAACTTTCCTGTTTTAACCAATTGTTCACCCCTTTATTTGCCAGCCTGATCGTTGTGTCGTATGGAAGAGCTCGCTAATGGTGGCCCTAAGCCCTTCAGGGTCCCGCTCTCTGGGTTGAGCCTGAGCCCCTCTTGGCGGCCTGTGTGGTCCTCTCCTAGTTGACCCCTGCTGGTGTGTGAAAACTCGCTGGGGGGGGGCACGTTCCTCTCGCTCTTAGACGCATTTGCTGCCGCTTCATGGCGGAGGTGGGACGGAGCCGTGCTGAAAGAGAGAACGAGAGAGCGAAACAGAGAGAGAGGCAGAGAGAGCAGAAAAGGGAAAGGGACAGAGCGGGTCTGTGGCGTATTCGATCGAGGGGGTTCGGTAATTTGAGAGGCTTCGCTCGGTTTCTTCCCCCCACCCCGCTCTCACGTGGCCCAGGAGTTAAGCTGCGGTGCGAGGTTTTGGTCTGGGACAGACCCAGTGGCCACACTCCCAGGTATCAGTCCACTCTCTTCCTCCCTGTTCACTCTCAGCGCCCTCGCGGGGGCACACGGGCAGGATTGGCAGGAGAAATCTCTTTGCCCTACCGCCTCCAACATGGGGGGGCTTTTATTTTGTTTTCCTTTTTTTCTTTTTTCTTTTTTTTTTCTTTTTTTACAACAAGCCGTTCCATACAAATCCTATGCTGGTCTGGTTTATGCACAGACTGGGTCCAAGAATGTCAAAGCAATGCTGCTGAAAGTTGGCCTGTCAGAGTTATTATTACATAATCACCTGATTGCAATTATTTGTAACTGAGTTGTGTTCCACAGTGGTTAGCTTTCACAGTTAAATGGTTTGTCATAGAGTGTGCATTGAGGCAGATTAGTGTAAATGAATGCGCATGTGTTATAAAATTAGGATTAACACATAGAAGATTATATTACTGTAGGACAGATTTCTCAGTTCGAAAGGGTTTTGATCATTTACAGAAAGTGGCCAAGTCATTTTTTTTGCCCTGAGGTAAATCCATGATGGCTAAACGATGACAGCTGCCCTTTCTGTTTAGATGTCTGTTCACATACTTTTATGTTTTTTATTTTAATCATATCCACAGCAACTCCTAAAGCTGTAGATATACGCCAGGTTTAGGTCTATGCTTAGAGATTCTTGGACCCTGTCTGCAATGGTTAAAGTACGATTCATTTGTCCTTAGACATATTTTCATGAGTATATTATGAATTCATTATGGTTTTGGTACCTAGTCTTAATGGAATGCTCTTTCACTGTGTAGGACCTGAAGGATTTCATGAGGCAGGCTGGCGAGGTTACTTTTGCAGATGCTCATCGGCCAAAGCTCAATGAAGGGTGAGCCTGCTTATGTCATTCGCTCTGTATCTCAAATTTGGAAATGTGTTTTCTCTGATTTCACTACAAAGACCACCTAAATGTATCGTACATGCCTCTATTTGTGGATCATATTGTTAAATTCCTTGAAGTGGGATTAGATACAGAAAATAGGCTAGACTTTGTCTAGCAACTGTTTTGCCTTCAAGATGAGTATCGTCCAGGTTAATACACTGCAAAAATATCATTAGACGAGTAAATTAACTCGTATCTAGATAATTGATCTAATATTTCTCATTTTCTGATGGTTGTAGAAGTATACAATTATTCGTATTGTAAAAATATTATAATTCTAATATATTTTTTTCTTTAAAGTGCTTTTAACCGGTGAGTGTCTTGTTCTATTGGTAAATATTACTTAAAATGAGCAAAATGAAATATTAGATGTATTGAGTAGATTAAGATGATTTTAGTTGCCAGGATTTATTTCTTTGGTGGTCCTTCTAATAACTTAAAAACTAGGCAAGGTACTGCATGCATTTTAAGTATACTTGCTCATCAAGGTTTCTACATCATGCACTTCGTAAATTTGTAATCCAGATCCAAATCCAGTACAAACAGGCATGTATTCATATTAGCATTAATATGACTTTACATGGTTATGTTGTTACATGGTCATGTAATAATGTTATGTACTGGTTGAATACAACATGCTAACCCCTTATTCATGTTAGTGGAGGGGCTGGTTTCCTTTTTTTGGGACGTTTTGTCATTACGGTTGAATGCAAAAGACTCTGATTTAGCAGATAGTGTTGCAGATATCCAAAAAACTGTCCCATTAAATTCTGTTTATTCGTGATCTGTGCTTCACAGGGTGGTTGAGTTTGCCTCCCATAGTGATCTGAAAAATGCTCTTGAGAAACTGTCTGGGAAAGAAATCAATGGAAGGAAGATCAAGCTCATTGAAGCAGCCAGGAAAAAGTGAGTCTTTCTTATTTTTAGCTGTTGGCTACTAAAAAAAATGTACTCAGTAAATGGCGTCTCTTAATGGATCCTTTTTCTCAGTGTTTTCCCACATGCTATATCAATTTGTGCTCAGCTCTTGTACCATTCCATGGACTGCTGTGGTCGAATAACCAGCTGAGGGAATAAATTAATGTTCTATTAAGTACCGAAGGCATTCCTGTTTGTTTTCTTTGGTGTGAGCTGTTAAGAGGGGGAGTATTCTTCTATTTTGTGTCTTTCCATGGTCATTCTTGCCCAAACACACTGCGTCTGTAACTCTATAGAACGTTGAATACAACTGAGGAATCATCAATGCGTGTGCTTAATGAGCCCAGATAATGTTTTTTTCCTTGTGTCTTTGCAAATAAGAAACATTTGACGTTTTAAAGCATACAGTTCACTCAGATACAGTCCACGCAGCCCAACCTTATTTGCGGAAGTTGTTTTCTATTCATTACGGCAGTGATGTCTAAATTATACACACACACACGTACATAAGAGCACCCATTCGGGTTACCACAGTTCAACTGTGCACCCAGTTCTAAATGATAAGGGCTGTTACAGCAGGCAGTCTCTACAAGTGGACCTGGAACGATACTTTGTGAAAACTTTAAAAATAAATGAAATAATTACAGTTAATTAAATTATGTGCGGTGGTCTATGAAGTTCTTTTACCTCTGATCCCCCTCTGCTCTTTTCTTAGGTCCAGGAGTCGTTCCCGCTCCAACAGCTCCTCCCGTTCCCGTTCTCGCAGCCGTTCTCACTCCCGCAGTCCCAAAACCCACAACTGCTCCCGCAGCCGCTCCTCATCACCCTCTCCCTCCCCCACCCAAAGAGCCAAGGAGACGAAGCGGGCGCGTACAGACTCTGGATCACCTCCAGCTCAGCGGGCCACGGCCTCGCGATCTCCGTCTACTGACAGCCGCCACTAAAGGAACTCCGTCCGTCCAGCTGAAGCTTAACTCTTTGGTCAGTCGCCATCAGTCACTCTCTTGTGTCTGTTTTGCGTCTGTGCTGAACCGGCGTTACAGCCCCTCTGAGCGGCGGAACAGTTTCTGTTATCTTTACACAGCCACAGATAGCAGCAGTGACCTCCTGCTTCTCCCTCCCTCACTATTCATGTCGATAGACAAGAGTTCCAGTTTTCTACTATTCGCAGTAAACGTTTGCTTTGCTTTCATGTGCTTATGAGTGGTGTCATGTTTTTCCCCTGAATGAGAGCTGTGATGTTTCTAGAAATGTTGATAGGTAAGTACTGTTTTTTATAATTTGTGGTCATTGTGTAATAGTGGTGGAGAAGACATTAACACTGTTGTGAAACCTTACATACTTAAAGCAAACATCAAAGCCTGTGGCAGTGTATATGTTTGTTTTATGTTTGTTAATAAGCAGGTATTTTACTGTCCACTTCATCACGGCGATGATGTGGAGGACCATGTTTTATCTTAAAGTAGTACAAACTCAAAAAATGGTTTGCAGGAATTGTTTGGAAGTTGTAAGTATACTTTTATTTCAACATCAAAACAGGCATCATAGAGGGTTTATATGCATGCCTCATCACATGTGAAAGGAATTTTGATTTTATGTATCACTACATGAATAAAAAATAAAACGTCTAATACTGTTCTGCTGTTATCATTAAAGTACAGAACTGTCCCAGTTTCAACATGACGTGGAGATATTGTAGAACAGTTTACCGACAAAGAAATACACTCCGGGGGGGAGATATTCTACAAAGCAGGATTTCTCAGCCAGGTAACTTAATCCTAACATGAGGATTGTCCCAATACTAATGTCATCCAGGTCTTTTCCGATTGGACAAGCTTGAATTTCAGTCTAAGTTCTGGCTGAACTGAAAAATCCTGCTTTGTGAAATTCCCTTCAGATAATGCTTAAGTGAGCTCCTAAAAGGACAGCAGGAAAGCAACCCCATCAGCCCATCCCCTCCCTGTTCCCCAGTCCTTTTACAGTCTGGCCTTCTCGCGTCAATCAGCAGAGTCCTCTACCTTACCACTCCCCCTTTATAGTACCACCACATGCAGAAGGCATGATGCAAAACAGGCAAAAACAAGAAATCATTAAATGCTAGTTGTAGACCAGAATTCTTCCTTTTAACGGCAGATAGTGTCGTGCAAGACGGCTTGGGCAGTAATTGTGTTGTCTTCGTTGTTGGTGCTCTGACCGGTAGGGGGGACAGGTATTATTTTTTTATTTAAATGACATCAGTTGACAACACTATCAGCATTCACA